>ML293298.1:0-52567 GCA_005239495.1 Nicotiana undulata
TCGATATCATGTTTTAACTTGTTAAATTCAGTAATTTGGTGAACTATTTAATCAAATAAAAAGGAACACTTGGTGAAATTTATGTTGGCTTGCCTAACCCCGCTGTTGGGAGCCATCACGACCTGAGTTAGGATTTTGGGTCATGAAAACGTGGTATTAGAGCTCTAGGTTCACGTAAGTCTCACGAGTCACGGGCAGGCCCAATAGAGTCTTGTGGATCGGTAAAGAGGCGTCTCTACTTATCTTCAGGAGGCTATAGGGTGTTAGGAAACCACTCTTTGTTCAAATTCTATCATGCAATCGATGATGTACTCAAACTTGTTCTTCTATTCTCTAACAGATGGTGAGGACGCATGCATCCGATGTTTCTTATCCGGGAGATGCCGCTACCCCCGCCACTCGAGGTCGTGGTAGAGGCAGGGGTAGGGAACCCGCCCAAGGTAGGGGACGAGGGCGTTCCAGAGCTATACCAGTCGCACCACCAGAGGACCCTATCATAGAGGAGCAGGATGAGGTGCCTCCAGTGGCACCTGCCCCAGTGGACTTTATGACGGCGCCGGGCTTCCGGGAGGTGATGGGCCGTATAATGAGATTTATGGACACCATGTCCCAGGCTGGTTTATTTCCAGCAGATCTTGCCACTTCACAGGCGGGAGGGGGAGTTCAAACCCCTACCGCCCAGGCCGCAGGACATGCAACAGCTGCACATCATACCCTGGGTACACCGCTCGTGGGTGGGGTCCAGCCTGTAGTAGCAGCACCAGAGCCTAGACCAGTTGTAGAGGGTGATCAGTAGAAGATGTTGGATAGGTGGACTCGGTTGCGCCCTCTAGTATTCGGGGGTGAGGATGCCCAGGACTTTATCGATAGGTGCAAGGACAGACTGCACAACATGAGGATTTTGGAGTCCCATGGAGTCGACTTCACTACATTTTAGTTAGAGGGCAGGGCTCGCAGGTAGTGGCAGTCCTATATACTCAGCAGGCCAGCAAATTCTCCTTCTGTCACTTGGGAGCAGTTCATACAGATATTCATGGACAGATATATCCCACCCTCTGAGAGGGAAGAGCTGCAGCGTCAGTTTGAGTAGCTAAAGTAGGGGCAGATGTCAGTGACGAATTATGAGGCCAGATTTTTCGAGCTGTCACGCCATGCACTTATGATACTGCCTATAGACGCTGATAGAGTGTGGAGGTTCATGGCTGGGTTGCATCCAGGTATTAGAGCCACCATTTCCATAGAGGTGGAGATGGGTACTCCATATCAGCTCGTGGTAGAGATTGCTTGCAGGATCGGGGGTTATCGGTTGCGGAAGAGGGAGCAGGGTCAGCAGGACAAGAGGGCTAGGTTCTCCGGTGATTTCAGGAATGCCCCAGCTAGGGGCAGAGGTCAGTTTTGGGGTGGTCAGCCCAGCAGGCCTTCATATTCAGCACATCCACCACCTCCCTGAGGTGTTCTAGTGAGGTCTCAGTTCAGTGCCATGCCAGAGCGCTCCCACCGTCCTCCAGCCATCCAGAGTTCACCCAGTGGTTACTCCAGTCGCATGGGATCCTCTGATTCTTATTTCAGTGCTATGCTAGAGGGTTCACACCACACTCCAGCCATTCGGGACTCTTCTTCTTCGGGACAGCAGAATATGCCACATGTGAGATGCTGTGAGTGCGGGGATTAAGGCCATGTGAGGAGGTATTGTCCCAAGTTTCGGGGCAAGACAGTGCAGCAGGGTTACCAGCCTATGAGTTTAGCATTAGCAGTCCGGCCACCTAGGAGTGGAGGGCAGGTCAACAGGGGTCGTCCTAGAGGGGGAGGCCAGTCAGGAGGGGGTCAGCCAGCACTTGTTCACTTTGGGGGAGCTTAGTCTTCAAGTGCTACAGCCAGATTTTGTGCTATTCCGTCCAGATCAAATGTAGTGGCCTCAGATGCCGTAATCACACGTATTATCTCAGTATGTGGTAGAGAGGCTTCAGTACTATTTGATCCAGGGTCCACATATTCATATGTTTCAGTACTATTTGCTCCTTTTATGGATGTTCCTCGTGAGTCCTTGGGTTCTCCCATATATTTGTCCACTCTTGTGGCTGATTCCGTGGTGGTAAACCGGGTTTATCGGTCTTGTATGATTACCTTCTGTGGGTTCGAGACCAGAGTGGACCTTTTATTGCTCGACATGGCTGATTTCGAGGTTATTCTAGGCCTGGATTAGCTATCTCCTCATCATGCTGTGTTGGATTGCCATGCCAAGACAATTACTTTAGCCATGCCTGAGTCGCCTAGGGTGGAGTAGAGGGGTTCTTCAGTTAATGCATCCAGCCAGGTCATTTCTTTCGTGAAGGCTCGGCATATGGTCGAGAAGGGGTGTTTGTCTTACCTTGCTTATGTGCGGGACACCACTACCGAGTCCCCGACTATTGATTCAGTGCAAGCGGTTTGAGAGTTTGCAGATGTGTTTCCTTCAGACCTTCCCGGCATGCCTCCAGATCGAGACATTGATTTAGCTCCAGATACTTAGCCTATTTCCATTCCCCCGTATCATATGGCTCCTAAGGAGTTGAAGGAGCAGCTTGGGGAGTTGTTGTCTAAGGGGTTCATCAGGCCGAGTGTATCGCCATGGGGTGCTCCAATTCTATTTGTGAAGAAGAAGGATGGGTCTTTGCGAATGTGTATTGATTACCGCCAGTTGAATAAGGTTACTATTAAGAATAAGTATCCTCTACCGCACATTGATGATTTGTCTGACTAGTTGCAGGGTGCTCGTCTTTTTTCCAAGATTGATTTGAGATCGGGTTATCATCAGTAAAAGATTCGGGCTTCAGATGTTCCGAAGACTGCATTTCGTACAAGATATGACCATTATGAGTTTCTGGTGATGTCTTTTGGTTTGACTAATGCCCCAGCATCATTCATAGACTTGATGAATAGGGTATTCAGGCTGTATATTGATTCCTTCGTCATTGTCTTCATTGACGACATCTTGATTTACTCACGGAGCCTGGGTGAGCATGAGGAGCATTTGAGAGTTGTGCTCTATACCTTACGGGAACAGAAGCTGTATGCTAAGTTCTCCAAGTGTGAGTTCTGTTTAGACTCTGTGGCATTTCTGGGGCATGTGGTATTCGGGGAGGGCATCAAGGTTGATCCACGGAAGATTGAGGCAGTTCAAAGTTGGCCGCGTCCTACTTCAGCTACAGAGATCAGGAGCTTTCTGGGTCTAGCAGGCTATTATCGCCGATTTGTGGAGGGATTCTCTTCTATTGCAGCTCCATTGACTAGATTGACTCAGAAGAATGCCCCATTTCGATGGTCCGACGAGTGTGAGGTGAGCTTTCAGAAGCTCAAGTCACCATTGACCTCAACACCAGTTCTGACATTGCCTTCCAGTTCTAGGGTGTATACTGTGTATTGCGACGCTTCACGCGTCGGGTTGGGATGTGTGTTGATGCAGGATGGGAGAGTTATTTCTTATACTTCACGTCAGCTGAAGGTTCATGGGAAGAATTACAATATGCACGACTTAGAGTTGGCGGCGATTGTTCATGCTTTGAAGATTTGGAGGCACTACATGTATGGTGTGTCCTGTGAGGTTTATATGGACCACCGCAGTTTGCAGCACTTGTTCAAGTAGAGGGATCTTAATTTGAGGCAGCGCTGATGGCTTGAGTTGTTGAAGGACTATGATATCACCATTTTGTATCATCTAGGCATGGCAAATATTGTAGCGGATGCCTTGAGCAGGAAGGCAGAGAGTATGGGTAGCTTGGCCTACATTGCATCAGCGACCACCAGAGGCCAGGAGGCCTGCTTCAGTAGATGCCCATTCCTTAATGGAAATGGGAGCGCATCAGTATGGACTTCGTGGTTGGGTTGCCTCGGACTTTGCGGAAGGTTGACGCGATTTGGGTCATTGTGGATAGATTGACCAAATCGGCGCATTTCATTCATGTGGCTACTACTTACTCTTCTGAGAGGCTAGCCCAGATCTACATTCGGGAAATAGTCAGGTTGAACGGTGTGCCGGTGTCCATTATATCAGATCAAGGTCCTCAGTTCACCTGGCACTTCTACAGAGCATTGCACGGCGAGATGGGCACCCAGATACATCTCAGCTCAGCATTTCACCCTCAGACTGATGGCCAATAGAAGCGTACAGTTCAGATGTTGGAGGACATGCTCAGGGCCTGTGTGATTGACTTTGGGGGTCAGTGGGACCAGTTCTTGCCTTTGGCGGTGTTTGCGTACAATAATAGTTATCAGTCCAGTATCGAGATGGCTCATTTTGAGGCTTTGTATGGTCGGGTCGTTCTCCTATCGGGTGGTTTGAGCCTGGCGAGGCTAAGTTATATGGCATGGATCTGGTGAGAGATGCTTTGGAGAGGGTGAAGATAATTCAGGAGAAGCTCCACATAGCTCAGTCCAGACAGAAGAGTTACGTGGATCAGAGGGCGCATGATGTAGCATTTATGGAGGGAGATAAGGTTGTGTTGAAGGTTTCGCCGATGAAGGGCATTATGAGATTCGGGAAGAAGGGCAAGATGATCCCCAGGTTTATAGGTCCTTTCGAGGTGTTGAGGCGAGTCGAAGAGGTTTCTTATGAGCGTTCTTTACCTCCCACCTTATCAGGGGTTCATCCGGTCTTTCATGTATCCATGCTCCAAAGATATCACGCCGACTCCTCTCACGTGGTTGATTTCAGCACTATTCAGTTGGATGAGAAGTTGGGCTACGAGGAGGAGCCAATTGCTATTATTGATAGACATGACCGCCAGTTGAGGTCCGAGATAGTTTTTGCAGTAAGGGTCCACTGGACGGGCCAACCAGCTGAAGAGGCAACTTGAGAGTCCGAGGAGGACATGCGGAGCAGATATCCACATCTATTCAGCACTTCAGATACGATTCTAGACCCGTTCGAGGACGAACGTTTGTTTTAGAGGGGGAGAATGTAACGACCCGACCGGTCATTTTGCGTATTAGGACCCCATTCCCCTAAATAAGACTTCCCATAGAAGCTTCATGTGATTTATGACTTGCGGGGTCGGGTGGTTCGGGATTTGGAAGTGTTTAGAGTGATATAGGAGCACTTGGTTCCTTAAGGGTGGCCTTTTTGGCCAAGTTTGACTTCGGTCAACCTTTTGCGCAAACGACCTCGGAATCAAGTTCTGACAGTTGCAGTAGCTTCGTGTGATGATTTATCACTTGGGCATATGTTCAGAATGGGTTTTCGATGACCCGGGAGCATTTCGGCGCCCAATTTGAAAATCAGGATTTTCTTAAGTTTGAAATTTGGCTTGGGACGTGATTTTTTGTTATCGAGGTCTGAACGGAATGCCGAGACCGGGAATAGTTTCGTCATGTCATTCATGACTTGCCTGTAAAATTTGAAGTCATTTCGGGAAGTATAGGTTGGTCCGGCGCATCGTTAAACTAATATTTGGTTCCAATATTTTTAAACTAATATTCAAATATTATTAACTGATCTCGTACGTTTAATTTTCTTTCAAAATCATGTTTACAATTTTTATAAAATAAAAAGGGGAAAACTGGCTATTTAACATTTGGCCTCATTTCATTTCAATTGCAGCCCCATTACATTTCGATTACAGCCATATTGACCCCCCCTAACTGACCCAATTTTGAATCCCAACCAGACCAGCCCAATCCCATACCCTCAACCCGTTTTAATTACCCGACCCAAGCCCTTTTGATCTGGACCGTTGATCTCTGAGATCAACGGCTCCTATCCACCCTTCCATAATTAAACTTTAACCTAACCCCCCCCCCCCTAGACCCCTCATTTTCGAGACCTATCATCTTTCTCTATCGGCCCTATCTCTCTACTCTCTCTAGAATCTTCTGGCTCTTTACCTTCTCTGATGGCCTCAGCCTTCATCTCCGGCCACTCCCAGGCTCATCCCTTCAACCACCGACCACCATGAAGCTATGTTCTCCTATCACCTTGTTTTTGAGACCCTTTGAGACTTCAACCATGCCAGAACGGCCATAGAGGCTCCTGCCTAGGCGTTTCCGGCCTTCTCCGGCGAGGATCACCCCGGTGGTGTTCCGGCTACCACCATCTCTGAGTATTACACCAGGTTTTTCAGTTATCTATGGGTTCTCGCTGAAACCCTAATTCTGACCTTTCAACTTCTCTTAAGATCTGCATTTATCTCAGTGATTTTCATCTACATTTCTTAAAAAAACTGGTATTCTTCGAATGATTTTCGTTTTCTAAGAACTAGGGTTCTTTGAACCCCTCTTAAACGATTTTAAACCCTGATTCCTTAGTTTTATTTTTTACGATTCTTCTTATGTTCGCTTGTTTATTCGAGGGTTTTCTACTTTGTTTGATTCTTTGCTGAAACCCTAAATCCTTAATCGAAACCTAGTTTCTGATTTTTTGCTTTCGCTCTCTATGCTTACTTGTTCGACATGCTTGCGTGTCTTTCATGAGTGTTCTGGGTTTCGTGTGTGGGCTATGTGCTTTGTGTTTCCTGCTAGGGTTTGACTGATTTTGCTCGATACCTGTTATTTATCGAGTCTGATTGCTCGTTATTAATTGTTCACATGATTGTTACACTGATTCTGTGTAATTACTCGTGATATATGCCCTATGCCTATGATTTTGAATTGCTTCCTTATCTATGTGATACTTTCCTTGTTTATTACTGATTCTCTGTGATTTTCAAGCATATCTCCTTGAACCTATTTTCAGAATTCAAAATTAGTACGCTGCCCTATTTTTATGTTAATACAGACTTCCTTAATTGTATGTTATAGCCTTAATACATGATTTATACTTTATTACTCTTATTATAGTAAAATCAGTTTTGCAATTATTCCTTTTCCTTATTTAGCTTTGATTGTGTCCGTTTGATCTTGATTCCTTAATCAAGGGAGTCCATATCCCTAATTGATACTAATTGAACACTATTCCAATACTTGTGTGAAGACATTGTTCCTTGCCTTATTTGTTTACTCGTTTTCAGCACTATAAGTACTCCCTTCTCTTTTGCATAACAGACAGACTAACATTGGGCAATCGAACATTTTCTCAATTCTCTATAGAATACTCTCTTGTGTTCTGCTTCTTGGCTCTCTCTCTTGTCTCTATTGTTACTCTTTGCTGCTTACTATTAGCCGGCTGCTAAGCCAAGGCTAATATTGTGCTATTCACTATCCTACTGTTGCTCTTTGGTTGCATAACTGGTATGTTTCTAGTATTCCAAGCAACATGCTTCAATATTATTTAAATTTCCTATCGTTCCTATTATGCTTCTATTGCCTGCTATGTCCCTAGCATGCCTAATCCCTTATATGACCTCTCTTGTTCTTCTAGTTTAACTTAATCCTGTGTTGTTTTCTGTAGCTTATCATGTCCTGTACTGTAGTTGTTCCCCATTCCTCCTATCTGCTTATTATCCCCTATATGTTTGTGTAGCAGTTGTGGACTATTTGGTATCTCTATGGGTTGAATCTGTACCTAAACTTATTATATATTATCACCCTTATTTGTCCCCTGAACCCCTTTCCCTGTTTGTGATTGTTCCTTGGTATCCTAATGAGTTATAACTCGCTGTTGTTTTAACTTTAGTCTTTATGTGTTTTCCTTGAAGCTATGTGACTTCAAAAATTCTTTTCAAACTCAAAACTCCTTTTCAAAAGCACTTTCACAATTCCTAGACCCTTAGGTTCTACCCTCCCTAGTGTGAGCATCGCTTAGGGGATCATGAGTTCCATCTGAACCTTGAGACACTGAGGTAGGGCACTCTACACTGCACTTGTGTAACTGTCGACATTCTTGGGTGCTGGTATTGGCCAGGGCCCCCATTTAGGCCCTTTGGGAGCTTTGTCGTACCCAGGCTGGATAAGGATGTGAAATTGAAAGGGGTGAGGCTAGAAGATTGGGCCTATGTGAAGGATCCCTATAGAGTAACTTCTTGTTTTCTTTTAGTTACTGTAATGCATTCGATATTCCGGCTGTAATAACTTGTAAACAGACCGCTGGGGCTATATAGTGAAATGGGTGGGGAATATGCATATTTAGCTTCCATAATAGGTAGAGAACATGTTCATAGGATTTATTTACCTATTTGTGCAATAGAACAACCTGTTTAGGACATGCACTGCATATCTTAGAAATCCTGTTTTTTAGGTCTTTCACTTTCAGCATGTCATTCATTCCTCTCATGATCCTGATCAATTAATAATGAACAAATAAACTGTCATTTTTCATATTCATGGCATTCTTGAAACCATGTTATTAGGAACCCTTTGTGCATTAGATATCCTGCTGCTAGGGCTATACTTGTTCGAGTTTCAATCGCTAAACCACTACTTAGCATGCTTAATCTAATAAAATCTGGCCAATTCGTTTAAAACAAACTTTTCTGCAAACATGTTTAAAATCAGAGTCTGAGCATGTATGTCACCCTTAAAACAATTAGGCAAATGTTAAGACGCCTAGGCAAGCCTTAGGTTTAACACGTAATTGAATCGAATCTACCAGACCTCTATTAATCTGCCCTTTGAAAATTCATAAACTTTGATGTTCCTGCCCCTTTCCTGGAAATCTGTTCTGTTTGTCTAATTCTTGTATTTCGATTTAAAAACAACTCTTAAACAGTGCACTTTATTGTTCCTCAATCACTTATTTCTGAACTACTTTTTTTTTTTAAAAGCAGTCTTACAAATTACTGAATTTTCAGTCCATTACTGGATTTTCGAATTTCAAATAACTAATGTACCTCTGCTCAATTTGCTGCTTTCCAAAAGTGTTCCAAGGAACCGTATGCTCGTGAGTTAAAAAAATGCTTTTGATACCTGTATTCCTGCAAAAACTATTTTAAATACTTCAGTTTTAACTCGTTCAGATTTGAACTTAAACTACTGCTCTTTCACTAAAACTCCCTTGTCTTGAAACTTCCCTTTCTGAGACTTTAATTGTGTTTGAGACGTGCCAATCATATGTCTACTTGTGGAGGTATCTATGAGCCTTTATTTGTCCCTATGTGTTCCCCATTTGTGCAGTCCTACTTATTTTTTGTATGTCGCTTAGTATTTTGACCTTTAAACCTAAGGGTTCTGCCTAGTTCCTACATTACAGGATTAGTGGTCCTAATCACCCTCCAGGACTTATAGGATGGGACGGGTAATGGCACGCAATAAGCATTCGTGACCAACACACGCGTTTTAAATAACCTTTACGGGGTGGGAAGGGTAGAATACGGATATGATGACCGGTGTGCTAATACCACGTGTAGCCGCCTCCCCGAGGTGTGACATACCGGGTATTGCATTGAAGTGATCTGTATTACTTTAATCCTAGAACACTTCTTTTCAAATGTTTTATGTTATTCAAAGCCTTTAAAGATTTTCATACTTGTTTTAAATCCCCTCATATATGAACCTTATTTGTTACTTTCTCGCCGTCCAAATTCACAGAACTTATTGGCTGGGACCCACAATTGTGGATCCTGAGGGGTGCCTAACACCTTCCCCTTGGGATAATATCAGGCCCTTACCCGTTCTCTGGTAATGCAAACTAGTCTACGAGTTATCAACTCTAGGTGCCTTAACGGGCCGTTAAATCGTTAAGTGGCGACTCTTCCTTTTCTTTTAAAGGAGTTGTCCATAATGTCTTAACCCGATCTCTCCGTACCTAACCCGTGCAATAGAAAAAAGGGACGCGACACACCCCCTTCTTTAACTTTTCCACCACCATTAGAGACTTGGAAGCTTAAAGAAAATATCCCATGACCTAGCTACTAAAGAGGTAAGTTAATTCCACTCTTATACTAGTTTCAAACATGAATTACTAGTTAAATTCCCTACTAAATCATTGAAAAATCAAGAATTGGGTAGTACTTAGGGTTCTTGAGGAAATTGGTGAATTGTCCGTTTATGGTTATGAATTCAAGTAGAAATCACATATTAATGATCCTTAGGCTATGGGTGAGTGATTCCTTCGAGAATTTTCAGAATCCGAGCGTACGGGCCCGGGGTTGAAATTTGGGAGTTCTTCAAGAATGTTGAATTATTTAATAAATAGGATAATTTCCCTCCTTTGATCATAAATTTATATGATTGCACCATGTTTGGCTAGTTGCGAGTCCTCGGGTGTACAGTTCGGAGTTCCAGGCGCGTCCTTGGTCCGAGGGATAGATTCGACACGAGGTGAGTCTTCTTTATAACCTTGTAAGAGGGAATTGTCCCCATAGGTGCTCTATATGCTGTGTGTAATTGCTTTGGGGGCTACGTGCGTAAAAAGTGACACGAGTCCGTACGTAGCGACTATTATGCTATGTCGGGTAGCTTTAGGGCTCACAAGTATGTCTCTACGTGCTTTATATTTATCTTTTGTTGTATTTTGAGTTGCAGATTACTTTTGAAATAGTATAAAAATGTGGAAAGTTGCAATTGAATTCCCAATCGATCAATCCTTGTTGCAAGTATATCCTACTGAGCTTATTGATAAATTCGATATATATATGTATATGTATAAGAGTCAGCACTCGAGTCGCAGGTATGATTCGTGATCGGAGGGAGCTTTATGATAAATCAGTATAAGAGTCAGCACTCGAGTCGTAGGTATGATTAGCGATCGAGGGGAGCTTTATAGTAATTCGGTATAAATATGTCAGCACCCGAGTCGCATGTATGATTCGCGAACGGGGGAAGCTTTACGTCCAATTAGTTATTTCCTTATGACTCCAGCCGGTTGTCTTACCCTTGTGTGCGCTTGGCTATTTGGTACTGTTTTCATTGATATTGACTTGACTGATATTTGGGGGAAAGGGAAAGTGTACATCATTGTTATTCTCAGTAGTTACTTGTATTTTTGTACTTGATGTGTATCTTCTACTTACTGCTTCACATGTCTACTGCATTTCATTATATCCTGTCTTATATTATAATTGTTGGACCTTAGTGAGTGTCATGTCGACCTCTCGTCACTACTTCTTCGAGATTAGACGGGATACTCACTGGGTACATATTTACTTATGTACTCATGTTGCACTTCTGTACTTAACTATACAGGTTCTAAGGCAGGTGCATCTGGTTATCAGACCGGAGCCAGATATTGATTATAGCGGGCCTGGCTTCACGGTGAACTGTTTCTCCTGACAATCCTCTGCAGCGCCATGGAGTCTTCTTTTGCTTATCTTCCCGTCTACTTATTTCAGACTGTGGGATTATATATATATATTTTGTCTCTTGTATATTTTGCTAGATTGCCCGTGACACTCGTGACACTAGTTCCTGGCACACACGTAATGGTTATTTTTTGAGATTTTGGGCTGTACATATATATATGCTCGTATATCAGCTCGCGCTTCTTCATGGCTATTTTATCTTCCACTGGGTTATTATCTTTCGATATCATGTTTTAACCTGTTAAATTCAGTAATTTGGTGAACTATTTAATCAAATACAAAGGAACACTTAGTGAAATTTATGTTGGCTTGCCTAACCCCGCCGTTGGGCGCCATCACGACCTGAGTTAGGATTTTGGGTCGTGACATTGATTGTATTCGGGGCCAGTCAGAGTGGGTGACTCTCAATAGTGGTCTTAATGAATTCGAAGTTAAGAATGCGGTGTTTAAGGGTTTCAGGCAGCAATATGATTAAGAATCGAGCTTCTGCAGCGTAACTTCTGAGAAATGGAAAATGGTTGGAGTGTTCTATGTTAGTTTCAGCGTGCAGAAGAGTATTTGAGGATTGAGAGAAATAAAATCCGGATTGTAGAAAGATTATCAGGAGGGTATGAGACGGTTTGCGGGATTTAGACTGCATGGTCTCGTGAATCAAGGCCACTCGGGATGAGTGAGGATTGAGTTTGCTATGAGTTGAATGGGGTTACTATTATTTCTGAGGCAATTAAGGATGATTAAAAGAAGATAGACTGGTTAGACATGGTTTAAATAGAACATGTACGGCAGTGATCAATTCTTTTAATATGATTAAGTTATGCATGAGGTTTGTGCTGGTGCGTGCGAGGCTTGCCGGTTGCCGTAATGGACTTTATTTTGAAGCATTCAAGTACTATGGCATGTCAGGTGTAGGCGGATCCTGGAAGGTTTATGGTGGTATGGACCACTACTTAAGGATTTGCATGTTGGATGATTGTGATAATTCACTTGTGTGTTGTTATGGTTCTCTTGAATTGAGGTAAGTAAAAGGTTTATATATGATGAAGTGTTCCCCCTATTAGTGATTCAGGATTTATGATGGAATTCTTGCGCAATCCCATATTGGCATGTTAGGTGTAGTAAACAGTATGTAACAGTAAATAAGGATCGAGATTGCAGTTTGATGTTAACAAGGATGTCATGAGCTCGGATGAGCGATAAAAAGGGATTTGAATGTTTAGAGTAAGCGGTGTTGTCTTCAGTGTCACCTGAGATTGATGTTTGATGAAAGAGGCTTTGCATCCTGGTTATGGGTTCTTGATTTGTTTTACAGCGTCAATATGGATGTGTAGACATGTTACCCTGTGTGGAAGGACGTGGGAGAATGACCACGGGAAGATCGAATGAGTGTGACATGTAGTCACTTATTGGATTGAAGATTTAGATTGAATATAAGGAAGTGTAATATTGCTTAGTTGAGAATTTATGCCTAGAAGGCGTCCAGTTCATCTTTATTGTGGATTGTGGGATGTTGTCCTGGCTATGATGGTGTTTCTTGTGTGTTATGAGGAGAAGTGGGTTATTATGGACCCAGGTAAGGCTATCAGCCTAGTTCAGTGCGATCAAAATCGGCTTGAAGTGTGTGAATGGATTTAAACAAGATTATGGGCTTCATGCAAGTCATATGTGTTCATTTCAGTATAGCGCTCCTCAAGGAGGGGTGTTGGAATATCAGATGTTGTTCCGCCTTTGTCCAATTCATGTAATATTATGATTGTGCCGTGTGAGTTGTGAAACGTCTTGATAAATTCCTATGTGCTGAGTTTTCGCGTAGTAATGATATTATGTGAGCAGGAAAGCTCTTGAGATTTAGAGTATATATATCGCACCTCAGTTATGCTTAAGTTTTGTAGCATATGGCTCTATCAGCCTCCCCAGGATGGTATTATGCATTTAGCGTGCTTGTGACCAATATTCAGTAATTTGTTATAGTGAACAATTCAGCTCCGTGTATATCTCCTTATGTGAATTTTATGATGGGATCGGGTGGCATGCCGCCACGGGTATGTCATTTGGATCGGGTTGCACGCCGCAACAGTGTGATGTTGAGTACGGTTCCCTATAATTATTTTTCTTGTGTTTTACTTCCTATTTTCTGAGGAAAGTCCATATTAGTTGTGTGAGTCCAGTAGTCCATTCCTAAGTCACTTCCTTATGTATCATGTTCGAGTTGTGGCCTATTGGCGCATTGTGGCATCGTGTGAGACTGATGGTCATGTCTGGGGGTGAGTTGTTGCCTGAGCAGCTCATACTGGGTGAGACGAGATTATTGTATCAGGGACCAGTGCGATACGATTTTGTGAAGTACATTAAGGGGAAATTACCATTATTTGGTTCGTAATGAGATGACGGTTTTAGTCAAGAGGAAAAGTTCAATGTTTGGTTAACTCTGCAGTTGTTTAGGAATTTCTACACATCTCCTCTGTTGTGGTAGTATCGTCAGCATTATAGCAGGGTGTATAAATATATATTATAAGGTGTATTGGGAGCATCAAATTCATGGAATTTTGGCTATTAAGGTTCAGGAAATGTCATTGGGGTTAGATGGTGAATTGTGCGGTGCATGTTGCTTATTCGGTTAAGGTACACAGTCGTGTTCTGGTGCCTCGTGTAGTAGTTGATACGGTGGTTTTATATTGGAAATAGGCCCGGTAAAGAATTTTAGGTGTTGGAACTGGGTTCTGAGCTTATTGTATGGATAAAAGAGGATATCTTCAGATTTGATCAAGCTAATGTGCTCAACTGGGTTGTGGTAGCACGGACAGGTGCACGAGGTTTTAAACAGTGATTTCAGATAACTCTAGAGCAGTTCTTAACATGTTTCGAGGACGAACTTATGTTTAAGTGGGAGAGAATGTAACGACCCGAACAATCATTTTGAGCTCTAGCGCGTCGTTCAGTAGTTTGAGGTCATGAGCAGCTTCGTTTCAGGTATTATGACTCGTATGCATGGTCGGAGTTGAATTTCGGGAAGTTCGAAGTCAAATTGGAAAGAAAATTCTCATTTCAGAAGCCTTAAGTTGGAAGAATCGACTAAGACTGGAATTTGGAGTAAACGACCTCGGAATCAGGATCTGAAGGTTCCAGCGGATTCGTATGATTTCGGACTGGGGCGTATGTCCGGATCGGGTTTTGGATAACCCATGAGCATTTCGGCGTATATTGTGGAAGTTAGCATTTTATAAGGAATTTCATAAGTCCGGGTTGAAGTGCATTTTTGTGTTATTGATGTCCGTTTAGGATTCCGAGTCTGGGAATAGCTCTATATGGTGATTCTAGAGTTGGGAGTGCGATCGGAAGTGAATTCTGAGGTCCGTAGGTCATTTTGAAGTCATGTGGCTAAAGATAGAAATTTGAAGGTTTTTGAGAAGTTTGACCGAGAGTTTGACTTTTTCATATCAGGGTCGGATTCCGATTTCGAAAGTTGGAGCAGGTATGTAATGTCGAATATGACTTGTGTTCAAAATTTGGGGTCAATCGGACGTGATTTGATAGGTTTCGGCATCAGATGTATAAGCTTGAAATTTCAAAGTTCATAAAGCTTGAATTGGAGTGCGATTCATGATTTCGACGTTGTTTGATGTGATTTGAGGCCTCAAGCGAGTTCGTATCATGTTTTGGGACATGTTGGTGTAATTGGTTAAAGTCCCGATGGCCTCGGGTGGATTTCGAAAGGTTAACGAAATGAATTTCGGACAAAAACAAAATTGCAGAAATTTCTGCTGCACTTTTGACATCAACTAGTGTGTCGTGGAGCTGATTTTGGAGGCATATATATATATATATATATATCAAAATCTACAAGGAATATGAAAATTTGAAAAATATAAAGGTTGTATCCCTTGAATTCTAGTTTCCAGAAATTTAAACCATTCATGATTTGGACATTTGATCAGAAAGTTATGATCGATTGAAGATGGCTGGTGAAGCAGTTTCGACAGAATTTACTGATGCATGGAGCCTATTTTGGAAGCTCATATGTCGGAATATGAATATATAAGGAGTTATATGGTGTCCAACCTATCAAATGAAAGATCTTCGAGTGTAGTTTCTAAATCTGCAAACCGTTTGTCATTTGGATATTCCTACAAGGAGTTATGGGCGTTTTAATAGAAGGTGTACAACAGGGGAAAATTATAATAGGATGTACAACCTGCACACCTGAAGGTACAACTCGATGAAGCCTGGGCAGATTGTTTTAAAAGCGAGTTTTGGCCCATTTCTTTTATTTATTTTATTTGGCTTGGACCATTTTGGAGAGCTCAAGGAGGGATTTTCACCAAGCAACACTAGGTAAGGGATTTCTTCCTATTTTTGAGTTAAATATGTGATCTTACATGGATTTAGACATGGATAATTAGATTAAATTTGGAATTTTTTGGGATGACCTAGAATTTGAAATTTTGGACTTTTACCATGAATTTGAGCATGAAAATTAGAGAAAATTGTATATTTGAGTTAGTAAAGCTAGGTGTAGAATTTATCTTTGAGAAATTTCGAAATCCGGGCACGTGGGCCAGAGGGCATTTTGGTCAACTTTTCGAGCGGAGTTGGAAACTTATATAATTTTAATTGTTACAAGTATTAGAGTGAATTTTTATTGTTTTGCCCCTTAGTTGAATAGTTTTGGGGCGTTGTGCATCAATTGGAGTTGTCGGAAGGGCTTGGAAGCCGGTTATGGAATTTCGGAGCGAGGTAAGTCTCCTTTCTAACTATGTGAGGGGGAATTTTCATCATAGGTGAACCAACTAATTATGTTCTACTATTTGCGGGGGCTACGTACATACGAGTTGACGGAAGTCCGTGCGTAGCTACTGTTATGCTTGTGTCCGGGTAGTCTAGGACCCACTAGCATGCCTTACGTGTTGTACTTGTGATCTTGCCAATAACATTAGACTGTTAATGCTATCGAATTAGTAATTGATTACCTAATAAGGTTAGAGTTTACTTTTCTTAATCATTTAGAAAGAGAATTTTACCACTTTCTTGAGTAACTGCTTTCTTGATAAAAATGTGAACTTATTGTGTGAATATGTGTATCTATGGGTTCCTGAGTCGCATGTATGATTCACGAGCAGGATAACCCTATTATTTATATATGACCGCGTCGCATGATCGATTCGCGAGAGGGGGAAAATAGATGCATCTATGGTTCGAGTCATTCGACCCTTCGGTAGTGCACATTTTATTATTGTTTGTCCGCGCCATTCGACCCTCGGCATTTCTTGCGCATGATAATTGCTGCGTATTTTCTGTAATTATTACCTTCTTACTGGCCTATGAAGTTTTAAATTGCCAACTGAAATGACGAAGATTTAAAGTGTTAAATGTGAAAGAAGTTGATATTACTTATCCCTTATTTTATTAAATTGCCTATGATATTCCCGCTTAGTGTCTCACTTGATTATACTAAATTGACTTCTAGCAAGTGTCTAATTCGACCTCTCGTCACTACCTCTCTGAGGTTAGGCGCGATACTTACTGAGTACACGTTGTTTTCGTACTCATGCTACACTTGTTGTGCTTTTTTATTGCACATGTACTTTACAACGATGTGGATGGCTTGGAGACTTAGGCGAGCTGCATCATCCGGAGGCGATCCGCAGTTGACAGAGTCTCCCTCAGATGTATTTNGATTTAACTTAACCATTTAATGATTGGTTTGCCCGACAGTGGTGTCCGGCACCATCACGACCTTATGGATTTTGGGTCCTGACAATATATAAATATATAAGAACATGAAGCGCTAGCTATGAACACAGGGTCGGGTTATTTTAGGGATTGATACACTTGTAAATTGATTCATCGACTTATAACCTACTCAGATGCATCGTTGAATATTGAAAACAAAATGTCTCGACTTATATCAATTAATCTGTTATAATTGATTCATTGACTTATAACCTAGTGATGAACGAATGTAATTCATTAACCCTGTTATAATACAAATAATGAATACAATAGCATTTACTATAACATTCTATATATGTACCTAAAGTAGAATACAGTATAATATACTATAACATGCTATATATAATATCAATTAATAGAATAATATTATATTGGTTTATCAATTCATTAATTATCCGTACGTAGTAATGTATAAGATTTATCATCAATTAGAATATAGTTTATGCATGTGTGAAATTACATAGATACTATTATAATCTATTTAAAGTAATAACCTATTTAATAATTATTTATAATAATTGTTGTTAAATAAAATAAATATTTATAGCTAATAATAATTTTTTTTGTAGCTTATAATATTTAAAAACCCAAAAAGAAAAAAAAATTAAATAGCGACCAACGTTCAAAACTTAATTACAAACCAAAAATAGCGACCAACTTTGGTCGCTATTCCTAATAACAGTGACAAAAAAACGGGTTCCCCCCCCCTCCATTTCTCTTATTTTCTTCCCCAAAATTTCCCCAACTCTCTTTCCTTCCCCTTCTCTATTTCTGTCACGACCCAAAATCCATAAGGTCGTGATGGCGCCGGACACCACTATCAGGCGAGCCAATCATTAAATGGTTAAGTTAAATTTCCTGTTTTAGCATTTTTGAAATCATTACCTTTCACTTTATCACATAATAACTGAATAAAATCGGCTAAGTAAATATGATAGTCTAATATTCCATTTTAATAAAATACATCCCAAACACATCCCAGAACCCGGTGTCACAAGTGCATAAGTAAATTCCAATTTTTTTACAAATACTACAAAGCTTGTCCGAAGTACAAATAGGACAAGGAATATAAAATGAAAATAAATATAATATGAGGGAGTCTCTGTCGGCTGCGGGCCGTCTGCGGATGGTGCAGCTCGTCTAAGTCTCCAAGTCAGCCACATCGCCGTGTCGAGTAGGGCCACTAGCTATGAATGTACCTGTGCAATAAAAATGCACAACAAGTGTAGCATGAGTACGAAAACAACGTGTACTCAGTAAGTATCCCGCCTAACCTCAGAGAGGTCGAATTAGATACTTGCTAGAAGTCAATTTAGTATAGTCAAGTGAGACACTAAGCGAGAATATCATAGGCAATCTAATAAAATCAGGGGTAAGTAATATCAACTTCTTTCACATTTAACACATTAAATCTTTGTCATTTCAGTTGGCAATTTAAAACTTCCTAGGCCAATAAACAAGTAATAATTACAGAAAATAAGCAGCAATTATCATGCGCAAAAAATGACGAGGGCCGAATGGCCCGAACCAACAATAATAAAATGTGCACTACCGAAGGTCGAACTGATCGAACCATAGATGCATCTATCTGCCCCGCTTGCGAATCTATCATGCGACGCGGTCATACATAAATAATAAGGTCATCCTGCTCGCGAATCATACATGCGACTCAGGCACCCATAGTTACACATATTCACACAAATAAACCACATTTTTATCAGGAAAATGAGCTATTCAATGAAGTGATAGAATTATCCTTTTAATTATTATGAAAAAAGTATTTAAAGCCTTTCTGGGGATGTACTTGCCAATTTCGACAGGGTTTCAAATGTTATAGATTTACCCGAAACACAATTATCCAAGGAAGAATCAATTCTCCTTCTAGATGATTAAGAAAAGTAGACTCTATCCTTCTTAGAGATTTAATTACTAATTGTCATCATCACATGATATTTTAATTATAAGGTCACAAGTACAACAAGTAAAGCATGCTAGTGGGTCCTAGACTACCCGGACATACCATATTAGTAGCTACGCACGGACTCCCGTCACCTCGTGCGTACGTAGCCCCCGCAAATAGTGGAACATAATTAATTAGTTCACCCATGGGGACCATTTCTCCCTCACAAAGTTATAAAGGAGACTTACCCTCTCCAAAATTCCTTAACCGACTTCCAAGCCCTTCCGGCGAATCCAATTGATGCACAACTTCCCAAAACTAGCCAAATAACAGGCAAACCAATGAAAATATACTCTAATACTTGTAACAATTCAAATTATATAAATTCCCAACTCCGCTCAAAGAATTAACCAAAATGCCCTCAGGTCCACGTGCCCGGATTCCAATAACCTACCCATAACCTTACAAATTCAAATATACAATTTCCTTTTAATTTCATGCTCAAATTCGTGGTCAAAATTCAAAACTACCAATTCCAGGTTTTCTTCAAAATTCCCAACTTTTCCACAAATTTTCATGTTCAAATCCATGTAAGGTCACATATTTAACTTAGGAATAGGAAGAAATCACCCTAGTGATGCTTGATGAAAATCCCCTCTTGACGCTCCCAAAAAGCACCACACCAAAAAGAGAGAATGAAGAAATGGCCAAAAAATCTCGTTTTAAAATAATCTTCCCAGGCCCCAATTTCTTCTCTGCGTTCGCGACGCCCTGAACGCGTTCGCGAAGGGCAACTTCTCTGACCCTCCGCGTTCGCATGGCCTCCTTCCCGTTCGCATAAGGCCAAATGACCCGCAGCTCTATTTTCCTCTATGCGTTCTCGTTCCTCACGACGCGTTCGCGTAGAGAGCCCAGGCGACCCCTTCGCGTTCGCGTCCACTACCACGCGTTCGGGAAGGCAAATTTCCAGCCCCTCTCAAACTTCCTTCTAGGCGATCGCACCCCAGGGACCGCGTTCGCTATGCTCACCAGATGTAAACAGCAGCAGCAAACAGGGAAAAATGGTCTAAACCTATCCCGGAACACACCCGGGACCCCGTCAAATTACACGACTCAGTCCCATAACATCCCACGTACTTGCTTGAGGCCTCAAATAACATCAAACAACACCGAAACCACGAATCACAATCCAATTCAAGCTTTATGAACTTTAAAATTTCAGTCTTCTACATCCAATGCTGAAACCTATCAAATCACGTCCGATTGACCCAAAATTTTGCACACCAGTCATATTTGACATTACAGACCTGCTCTAACTTTTGGAATCGCATTCCGACTCCGATATCAAAATTTCCACTTCCGGTCAGATTCCTCAAAAACCTTTAAATTTCTATCTTTAGCCAAGTGACTTCAAAATAACCTACGGACATCCGAATTCACTTCCAATCGCGCTCCCAACTCTAGAATCACCATACAGAGCTATTCCTAGGCTCGAAATCCCAAACGGACATCTATATCACTGAAATGCCTTTGAACCCAGACATATAAAATTCTTTCTAAAATACTAACTTCCACAATATACGCCGAAACGCTCTCGGGTTATCCGAATCCCGATCCGAACATACGCCCAAGTCCGAAATCATCATACGAACCTGCTGGAACCTTCAAATCCTGATTCGGAGGTTGTTTACTCAAAATTCCAATTTTAGTTGATTCTTCCAACTTAAGGCTTCCGAAATGAGAATTTTCTTTCCAATCCACCCGAACATCCCGAATTTGAATTCCGACCATGCGTACAAGTCACAATACCTGAAATGAAGCTGCTCATGGCCTCAAACTGTTGAACGACGTTCTAGAGCTCAAAATGACTGATCGGGTCGTTACATTCTCCCTCACACAAATCCCATTCCCCACCCCGTGCCACCACTTCCCACTGCTCGATGTCGCCGTCGCCGCCCACTGCTCGCCGCCGTTGTAACGACCCGACCGGTCATTTTGAGAATTTTAACTCAGTTCGGTGGCATAAGGTAATGAACAGATTCACATTGGGTATACCAACCTGCGTGCGTGGTTGGATTCAGCTGCCGGATAATACAGAGTCGAATTGGAAGAAACATTTCAGTTTTGGAAGCTTAAGTGATGGAAGTTGATCGGAGGTTTGACTTTTGTGTAAATGGTCTCGGAATGAGTTTTGGTTAATGTCAACGTCTTCGTGTGATGATTTTGGACTTAGTCGCACGTCCGGAATTGATTTTGGAGGTCCGTAGAGTGATTTGAGGTAATTTGGCAAAAGTTAGAATTTCGGTGATTTCGGCCGATAGGTGAAATTTTGATATCGGGCTCGAAATGGAATTCCGGAAGTTGTAATAGGTTCGTAGTGTTATTTGTGACGTGTGTGCAAAATTTTAGGTCATTCGAACGTGGTTTTGTATGTTTCGGCATCGTTGGCGTATTTTGGAAGTTTAGAAGTTCTTAGGCTTGAATCCGAGGTTGATTCGGTGTTTTGGTGTTGTTTTGGGTTTTCTGAAGGTTTGAATAAGTTCGGGTAGTGATATATGACTTGTGGGAATTGTTGGTTGAGGTCCCGAGGGGCTCGGGTGAGTTTCGGATAGGTATGGGTTGTGTTGCGCTCATTTTTTATGTTTCTGCGTCGTTTCTTCAAGAATAATTGGTACCACATTAAGAAAATGAGCTTAAATTTCTGTTTTTATTGAAGCATTAGATCCTCAACGTAATTATGGAGCTATAGAAAAAAGAATCGTCGAATTTGGACATCGTATGAGGAAGTTATGCTCATTTTAGTGTCGGAGAAGAAGGTTGGTGCTGGTGTTTCGTAGGTGCGAAGTTGGGTCCGCATTCGTGGAGCCGCAGGTGCGCAAAATGGTACGCAAATGCGGAATTGACAGCTGGAAATGCGCAGGTGCAGGTATTTTGGTCGCACCTGTGAAAATCCCTGAGTATAGAAAACCAGCCCGTGTCATTTTAGTATTTTTAGCATATCTTGAGTTCTAGAGCTCCGATTGAGGTGATATTTGCAGCGTTCTTCTCGTATTTTCATCGAGGTCAGTATCTATGTATTATTTTTTCATTTTAATATGTCTTTTTCAACAGTGGTTACTTCTTATGAGTGAGTTTTACCATTCTTGTGATTTAAGTTCTTGCATTGAATTGCTCGTCGCACTTTGCATTTCTGCCTTTCGTTGTTGTTGTGCTCGTTGTGGAAATGTACGATGTTTTTGTGGTGTTCTAGTTATTCTCTCGGTTGTACTACATTGCATATTTAAATTGGGACTACAGACGTATTTAGGGGGCTTTCCCCCTGTACTGCATTGCATATTTAAATTGGGACTACAGACGTATTCCGGGAGCTTTCCCCGTGTACTGCATTGCATATTTAAATTGGAAATACGAACATATTCCGGGAACTTTCCCCCTGTACTGCATTGCATATTTAAATTTGGACTACAGACGTATTCCGGGAGCTTTCCCCCTGTACATCATGAAAAATTCTGAGTTACGGACTGAGTTCCGGTAGGTTTATCTTGAGGAGATTATGATCGAAAGATATAAATTTAAAGGTATAGCTGAAAAGCATTTATCTCGAAGAAAATTATGTCTGAAGGACTTTTATTTCAAAGGTATATTTGAAAGGTATTTGTCTTCCAGAAAATGATATTTGAAAGGCATTTATTGGGGAAGTATATTTGAAAATCATGTATTTTGAAAGAACTATGTTTTAAAGATTTCTCTTTCTAAAAATATATATACATATTCGGAGAGAGTATGTTTCAAAGAATTTTTTTCTATTCTGAAATGATTATATCTTTAAAGCTTTCAATATAAACTAATGTTTACAAGTTTTCACCAATTTATTGGGTTTATTGGCTAAGGCATGATGTGAACAAGCTGACGCAGTGCTGAGTTACTAGTGTTTCTATTGTGTTGTGGTTCTTCCGATTTTTGCTTGTATTTCTATCCATCATTCTATGTATTATTATGATGTTCCATTGATTAATTTCTGTAATTCCTTCTGCATTATATTGTCATGTTGTTAATTATATCGTGTAATCTTTAGATAGATGTTATGTTCGGTCATTTCTATATTTATGTCTGTTTAATTTATTAGACCAGCGGTGTCTTGACTAGTCCTCGTCACTACTTCACTGAGGTTAGTCTTGATACTTATTGGGCGCCGCTGTGGTGTGCTCATACTATACTTCAGCTCATTTTTGTGCAGATCCAGGTATCGATCGTTAGTAATCGCGCATATCATTGATGAGGAGACTCAAGGTAAACCTGTTGCTGCGTTCGCATGCTTCGGAGTCACATTCCTATTTTTTTTTTCCAACTATTCTTAATTATTTCTAAACAGTTGTATTTAGAAGTTGTAGTAAATTTTGTAGAGCTTATGACTTATATTACCGGTTTTGGGAAATTGTAAATTTCTGTCAAGATTTCTATATCGAGACTGTTGGATTTTCTTATTATTGTTGTTATATAGTAAATGTTAGGCTTACCTAGTCCCTAAGACTAGGTGCCATCACGATACCCAACAGAGGGAGATTTTGGTCGTGACAAGTTGGTATTAGAGCCCTAGGTTCATAGGTGCAACGAGTCATAAGCGAGTTTAGTAGAGTCTTGCGGAACGGTACGGAGACGTTTGTACTTATCTTTGAGAGGCTACGGAACTATTTGGACAATTTCACTTCCTTTATTCCTATCGTGCGAGTTCATTGATCTTGAAGTTTAAAGTTATCATTCCATTCTCTCACCGATGGTGAGGACACGAGCTGCGGTTCCTGATGATGTTACCCCAAAACAAATGTTGCAAGGGTCAGAGACAGAGGCCGACGAGGAGCATGTGCCACAGTTAAGATGCCTACAAGAGCTGCCGTTGAGGAGCCGCCAGTAGTTCTCGTTGAGGACCAGGTACTGGGGGTGCCTGTTGCTACCCCGGACTTCAGGGAGACCTAGGCGCAAATTTGAGTATGATTAGTACATTGAATTCAGGAGGGATAGACCCTAGGTGCACCAACTACTTCACGGATCACGGGAGAAGTTCAGAGTCCCACCGTCTACACCCCAGAGTAGCGAGATCATGCTGGTCAGGTTCCAGTTGTCATGGCAGCACAGCATGTGGTTTCAGTTCAGCCCGTGGTTGGGGCAACAACATCGGAGGAAGAACACCTTGGAATTGAGGGGTACAGGGAGTACCACCCTCCTACTTACAGTGGATTGGCGACGGGTGGTGCCAGAGTTTTCTGGGAAGGTGTCACTACATTCTTCGTACTTCGGGTATTGTGGAGACGAGCGAAATTGATTTTGTCACGTCTCAAGTTCAGAGGAGTGGTTTGTCAGTGGAGGTGGCATATGAGTTGGGTAGCCCAGCCGAGTCAGCTTTACTTGCATGGAATCGGGTTTCAAAGATATTATTGAGGGAGTTTGTACCCTAGTCCCTCCGAGGTGCCTGGCGCGCGGGGTATGAGCAGTTGTGTCAGGGCACTATGTCAGTATTAGTGTACGTCGTCAGATTCAGTGAGTTGGCCAGATATGTACCTCACTTGGTTCCTTCAGATGGGAGGCAAGTCCGTAGATTCCTAGAGGGACTCAAGCATGCTATTCGGTTCAGCAGGACTCGAGAGTTAGAGTCAGATGTGTCGTTTTAGCAGGTAGTAGGGATCGCTCGCCGAATTTAGAGCATGTGGAGCTGAAAGCGAGAGGACAAATGAGATTAGGAGAGAGGTTTCAGGGTGGCAAGGAGGCCTCATAGATCGGAGAAATCTACTGTTCCTTATTATGGAGGCAAGGTATGACACGGTAGAGGTTTTGTGGGTCAGCCAGTTCAGTTTTCATTACCATCTTCGCATGGGGATTCAGATACTCTTGGGTCTCATAGTACTGGCATTGCTCAGTTTCCACAGCCACATCAGCATAGAGGTTGTTTTGAGTGTGGATATGTTATCCACAGGGTGAGAGATTTTTCCAGGATTCAGTCAAGTGTGTCACAACAGGGTATTCGGGTGAGTAGAGGGCGCCCCAGAGGGGGAGACTCGGCCCATTAATGTGATTCATATAGTAAACTAGATGTCGTTGTGACAGATATCATCATCCATGTATGTTTTGATGAGCTAAAAAGGGGCACCATGTGTATTTCACTATAGTTCTGTTGGTCGGGACGAGTTTCCCTTAGTTGTTGCTTATTTATGAGTAAGTTTCATGCTTTGCACTCTATTTTCACGTTTGCTCATGTTGGGAGGATTCTATGAGTAGTAGTCATGTCTATCGTTGTTTTATTCATCATTGATAGTGGAGAGACTAGAAGTGAGTCCTTGATGTTCATCATGGTAAGCTTTATGTGATTTTTCCTAAGTATTTTCTTTACGAGATGTGATTTGATACTCCATCGAGATGTGAGTTCAGTAAGCGTTATGATTTTTTTCCACCGAGATGAGTTAGTGGGGAATTTCAATTGGTATGATATACCTTTGGCATGTGATGCAGAGTTGAGAGCGAGGTCCTCGTGATATTTGTGATTCGATATGTTTGGACCGGGCTGAGTACCGTGGTGGAAATTTTATCAGGATGAAATCCTTATGATTTGTTCATATGCCTTGTTTCTTCCTTGTTATGTTGCTTTTGTAAGTCAGTATTGATAGAGAGTGGTGCCTACGGGCTTGTTTGATAGTTCCTTTATATGTTTCTCCTTTCATATTCATCCATTTTCGTTATGTGCTCTTTTAGTTTTAGCTTGCGGGATGTGTGCCCGATGGTGTTAGTTGTGGCATGGTGATTTGGGTGTGTAATAATGAAGTCTCCTTGTTATTTGCATCTTTATCAGTATAATGGGGCTTGGAAACAGAGTTATTTCATGTGTGGGGCTAATTGCCAATGCTGAGTTAGATTCGGGCGGCGATTGTGATCCAAGTGTTATATTGAGCCCATGTGTGATGTGCTATATTGCATGGTCATACCTTATGGGTATAGTCAAGAGTTAATGCACCTGTTTGAGGCTAATGCCGGATATGGATTTAGAATCGGTTTTTTTGGAGATGAGTACAAGGTGAGAAAATTGAGGTATGAGGCTTATCGGTGGTGATGGGAAGGCTATATTGCAGTGGTGGTTGTTTCATCAGGCTTATGTAGGTTGGGGTGACGCGGGATCACCCGCGGGTGTGTGTTGGAAGTGTGCAATCAGTGATTGGACGAGTTCAAGGTGAATCTTGGCACATTCGAGGACGAACGTTTATTTTAAGAGGGGGAGAATGTAATGACCTGACTGGTTGTTTTGAGAATTTAAACTCCGTTCGTTGGCGTAAGATCATGAAAAACTTCACATTGGGTATACCGACCTGCGTGCGTGGTTGGACTCAGCTTCTGGATAATACAGAGTTGAATTGGAAGAAATATTTCAGTTTTGGAAGCTTAAGTGATGGAAGTTAACTGGAGGTTTGACTTTTGTGTAAATGGCATCGGAATGAGTTTTGGTTAATGTCAACGTCTTCGTGAGATGATTTTGGACTTAGGCGCGCGTCCGAAATTGGTTTTGGAGGTCTGTAGAGTGATTTGAGGTAATTTAGCGAAAGCTAGAATTTCGGCGATTTCGGCCGATAGGTGAAATTTTGATATCGGGCTCGTAATAGAATTCCAGAAGTTGTAATAGGTTCGTAGTGTCATTTGTGATGTGTGTGCAAAATTTCATGTCATTCGGACGTGGTTTGGTAAATTTCGGCATCGTTGGCGTATTTTGGAAGTTAGGAAGTTCTAAGGCTTGAATTCGAGGTTGATTCGGTGTATTAGTGTTGTTTTGGATTTTCCGAAGGTTCGACTATGTTCGGGTAGTGATATATGACTTGTGGGAATTGTTGGTTGAGGTCTCGAGGGGCTCGGGTGAGTTTCGGATAGGTATGGGTTGTGTTGCGCTACTTTTTGATGTTTCGATGTCGTTTCTTCAAGCATAATTGGTACCACATTAAGGAAATGAGCTCCAATTTCTGTTTTGATTAAAGAAGTAGATCCGTATCGTAATTACGGAGCTATAGCGAAAAGAATCGTCGAATTTGGAAATCGTATGAGGAAGTTATGCTCATTTTAGTGTCGGAGAAGAGAGCTGGTGCTGGTGTTTCGCATGTGCGAAGTTGGGTCCGCATCGGAGCCGCAGGTGCGCAAAATGGTCCGCCAATGCGGAATTGACAGCTGGAAATGTGCAGGTGCAGTATCTTGGCCGCAACTACGAAAATCCTAAGTATAAAAAACCAGCCCGCGTCATTTTAGTATTTTGAGCATATCTTGAGTTCTAGAGCTTCGATTGAGGTTATTTTTGCGGCGTTATTCTCGCCTTTTCATCGGGGTCATGTCACGACCCAAAATCCCACCTTCAGGACTTTATGGCGTCTAACGTTGAACTCGTTAAAAAATCCAACAATTGTATCTGAATTAATATAATAACAACTAGAAACAATAATATCTACTAGGTAACCATAATTAAAATACGGAAGCTTGATAGATTCTAAAACCAAAATAACCAAAATTCGTAGAAAATCCCTTAGGTACATCTAAGAAGAGGAGTCACAACCTCACAGACCAGACTAAGATTTGTCTGAAAACAACAGTTTGAAGTAAAGAGATAGATCTGTCTGGAAATAAATAAATGACAGAAAGAAAAGATAGAAAGTGACGTCAGGGCCCACGAACGTCTACGGGTCTACCTCGATGTCGCCTGCGTGGACTTAAGGATACTCCCTCTAACGAGGTCAGCTGGGTCCGGCTGCGTAATCTGCACAACATATAGAAGTGTAGGTGTAGCATCAGTACAACCGACCCCATGTGCTGAGTAAGTGTCGAGCCAATTCTCGGCGAAGTAGTGACGGGGCTAGACAGACGACAATAAAGTACCTGTACAATTCTACAATATATAACATGGAAAAGAGCAGGAAACAAATAGTTAAGCATGACAATACGGGGACAATTAACGGGGGTAACAAGTGGGAGCTAAAGATGAATAACCGAACCAACATCTAATACAAAGAAGCAAGTTAACAGGAATGATAACTCAACGAGTATGAATGAAAACAATAAAAATCATGGCACGATATCACTCTTCGTGCTTTTACTCTCTTCCTCACTATGCAATGCATAAATGAACGCAATGTAAATCATTGCACGACATCACCCTTCGTGCTTTTACTCTCTTCCTCACTATGCAATGTATAATGTAAGAAATGTAAATCATGGCACGACATCACCCTTCGTGCTTTTACTCTCTTCCTCACTATGAAATGTATGAAATGAATACACGGCATCACCCTTCGTGCTTTACACTCTTCCTCACCCAAATCAACAACAAATAACAATTTGGCAGGGAATGCAACATAGTGAAAGTTCATATCATAATCACCCATCAAGGGGAAATATCAATCAATATAGTAATAATGCCCAGCAAGGGTCTTATCTATAACCAATCTCTACGAGTACATAACTTAATGAATTGGGTCCTCAACTGAGCCATCATATCACAAGTTCTTAAACAAGTAGTCTCAACAAATAAATGACTTCCCAAAAGAACTACTTCATAACACAATAAATATTGGAGTAATAACAAGTAATTCACCAAAATAGACTCGCGGGCATGCTTGACAAACAATGCATAGGTACTCGTCACCTCACCTATGCATTGAACATGATACCACAAGTAGCACATAGGACTCAACACCTATTCCCTCACTAAAGTTAGGCCAAACACTTACCTCGGCTCCAAGAACGCAAATCAAGACTCTAGCACCGCTTTCCCTCTCAAATCCAACTCCCGAACGATAGTATCTAGACATAATCGACTCAACAATATCAATAATGGCCCAATAATTAAATTCCCAAGCCTAATTATATATTTCCCATCATTCTTCCAAAAAAACTCCAAAAACCGACCCCGGGCCCGCTTGGTCCCAACACGAGGTTCAGACCAAAATCCGATCACCCATTCCCCCACGAGCCCAAATATACAATTTGTTTTAAAATCCGACCCCAAAACGAGGTTGAATTTCCCAAAATTCCAAAAACCCTAACTCTACCCAAAACCCCTAATTTCTACCTTTAATTCAATGTTATTAGGCCTAGAATCTAGTGATTGATGAAGAAAATGGAAGAAATTAGAGCTAAATTTACTTACCAATGAAGCTATGGAGGAAAAGCTCTTCAAAAATCGCCTAGGTGGGTTGGGGAAGAAGAAGTTTGAGAAGAATTGGGCTTAATCCCGTAACTATTCTGTTTTGACACTTAAAATGACTGGACGAAATTTACCCTTCGCGTTCGCGGGCCCTTGGCCGCGTTCGCGAAGGGTTGACCTGCTGAACCTACACGTTCGCGTCACCATGGCCGCATTCGCGGAGTCTTGGCCCTCCAGGCTGACGCGTTCGCGAGCCTATGGTCGCGTTCGCGAAGCATTAATGCTACCCAACCCCCAGACCCCAACCTAACTCAACGCGTGCACACCCTTGGGGACGCGTTCGCGTAGAGACACTATCCAGTGCTCCGCGTTCGCGTCTCCCTCTACTCGTTCGCGTAGAGTAAACTCCCGGGCTCACCCAATTGTTCTTCGCGTTCGCGAGGGCCCCCACGCGTTCGCAAAGAGCAATTTCCTCAGGCACCAGATCTGATCCAAAACACCAGAAATTTTCTAAGTTTTAGCACCCCGAAACTCACCCTAGCCCTCGGGGCTCAAAATCCAATATACACACGACTTCAAAATCATCCTACAGACTTATTCGAGTAATTAAAACACCAAAATAACGTCAAAAACAATGAATAAACTCAAAAATCTATATAATTTTCTCAAACTTCATAAACTATCAAATTTTCCATTTTTGATCTGAAACACATCAAACCAATTCGTTTCTTACAAAATTTTACAGGTAACTCATATAACACATATTGAACCTGTTCCAGGCTTCGTAACCATGATACGGGCCCGGTAACACAGGTTTCACATCGAAGTTCATTTTCAAAAGTCTTTATAATTTTCAAAAAACAATTTTCTTTAAAAATTAATTTCTCGGACTCGGGACCTCGGAATTCGATTCCAGGCATACGCCCAAGTCCCATATTTTCCTACGGACCCTCTGGGACCGTCAAATCACGAGTCCGGGTCCGTTTACCAAAAATGTTGACCAAAGTCAACTTTATTCAATTAATTATCATGAATTCAACGTTTTATCAAATTTCCACATTAAGGCATCCCGGCTACGCGCTCGGGCTGCGCACGCACATCGAGGTGATATAAACGGAGGCTTTCAGGGCCTCAAAACATAGTTTTAATTAAATTTACACATGATGAACTTTTGGGTCATCACAATCTCCACCTCTAAAACAAATGTTCGTTCTCGAACGGACATAGAAAGGTACCTGAATCGAGAAAAAGGTGGGGATATCGGCTACGCATATCAGACTCGGACTCCCAGGTTGCTGCCTCAATAGGATGACCTCTCCACTGAACACGAACCGAAGGATAACTCTTCGATCTCAACTAGCGAACTTGCCGAGCCAATATGGATACCGGCTCCTCCTCATAAGACAAATCCTTGTCCCACTGGACACCGCTGAAATCAAGTACATGAGATGGATCTGCAATATACCTCCGGAGCATAGATATATGAAACACCGGGTGCACGGCTGACAAACTAGGTGGCAAGGCAAGTCTGTAGGCCACCTATACTACCTTGTCCAAAATCTCAAATGGACCAATGTACCTAGGGCTCAACTTGCCCTTCTTTCTGAACCTCATCACGCCCTTCATGGGCGACACCCGAAGAAATACCCGGTCTCCTATCATAAATGCCAAATCTCGAACTCTACGATCCGCGTAACTATTCTGCCTGGACTGAGCTATACGAAGTCTATCCTGAATAATCTTCACCTTGTCCAAGGCATCCTGGACTAACTCAGAACCCAACAATCTAGCCTCTCACAGCTCAAACCATCCGACTGGGGACCGACACCGTCTACCATACAACGCTTCATACGGAGCCATCTGAATGCTTGACTGGTAGCTGTTGTTGTAGGAAAACTCAGATAAAGGCAAGAACTGATCCCATGATCCACCGAAGTCAATGACACAAGCCCGCAACATATCCTCCAAGATCTGAATAGTACGCTCGGACTGTCCGTCCGTCTGAGGATGAAATGTTGTACTCAACTCAATCTGTGTGCCCAACTCTCGCTGAAATACTCTCCAGAAATGGGAGGTAAACTGAGTACCTCGGTCTGATATAATGGATATGGGCATGCTATGCAATCTAGCAATCTCTCTCATATAGATCTTTGCCAACTTCTCCGCTGAATACGAAACTGATACCGAAATGAAGTGTGCTGACTTGGTCAGCCTATCCTACACGACCTACACCGCATCAAACATCCTCTGGGTCCGGGGGAGCCCAACTACAAAATCCATGGTGATATGCTGCCACTTCCACTCGGGAAGTTGAATCTGCTGCATCAAACCACCGGGTCTCTAGTGCTCGTACTCAACCTGCTGACAGTTCAAGCATCGAGCTACATAGGCTACAATATCCTTCTTCATCCTCCGCCACCAATAATGCTGTCGTAAGTCCTGGTACCTCTTCGCGGCTCCCGGATGGATGGAATACCGGGAACTATGGGCCTCCTGTAGTATCAACTCACGAATGCCATCAACATCAGGTACACAAATACGGCACTGCATCCGCAGAACTCCCTCATCATCAACCGTAACCTGCTTGGCACCTCTGTGCCGGACAGTATCTCTAAGAACACATAAATGACTATCATCATACTGCGTGGCCCGAATACAATTATACAACGAAGAACGGGCCACGGTATGGGCCAGAACACCGCCAGTCTAAAAAACCTCCAATCTCACAAATCGGTTCGCTAAAGCCTGAACATCCAAAGCACGAGGTCGCTCTCCAACTGATAAATAAGCAAGACTACCCATACTGGCTGACTTCCGGCTCAAAGCACGGCCACCACATTGGCCTTCCCCGGATGATAAAGAATGGTAATATCATAGTCCTTTAACAACTCAAACCACCTTCTCTGCCCCATGTTCAACTCCTTTTGCTTGAATAGATACTGTAAACTCTTGTGATCCGTGAATACCTCACATGGACCACCATACAGGTAACGCCTCCAGATCTTCAACGCATTAACAATAGTTGCTAACTCCAAATCATGGACGGGATAGGTCTTCTAATGAACCTTAAACTGACGGGAAGCATAGGCTATGACCTTGCAACCCTGCATCAACACTGCACCAAGCCCAACCCGTGAAGCATCACAATACACGGTATACGGTCCTGAACCTGTGGGAAACACTAACACCGGTGCCGTGGTCAAGGCTGTCTTGAGCTTCTGAAAGCCCGCCTCACACTAATCCGACCACCTGAACCGGGCACTCTTCTGGGTCAACCTGGTCATCGGGGCTACTATAGATGAAAAGCCCTCCACAAATCGACGATAATAACCTGCTAAGCCCAAAAAGCTCCAAATCTCTATAGCTGAAGTGGGTCTATGCCAATCTCTGACTGTTGAAATATTCTTGGGATCCACCTGGATACCCTCTGCCAACACCACATGGCCCAAAAATGCCACTGAACTCAACCAGAACTCGCACTTAGAAAATTTGGCATACAACTGCCTATCCCTCAGATTCTGGAGGACGACTCGAAGGTGCTGCTTATGCTCCTCTTGGCTATGGGAGTAAATCAAGATATCATAAATAAACGCAATCACAAATGAGTCCAAATACGACCTGAACACACGGTTCATCAACTCCATAAAAGCAGCGGGGGAATTTGTCAACCCAAATGACATCACCAAGATCTCGTAATGTCCATAACGAGTGCGAAAGGCTGTCTTAGGGACATCATACGCCCTAATCCTCAGCTGATGGTAACCTGATCTCAAGTCTATCTTGGAAAACACTGTAGCACCCTGAAGCTGGTCAAATAGATCATCAATCTTCGGCAAAGGATACTTATTCTTAATAGTAACCTTATTTAGTTGCCGGTAGTCAATACACATCCTCATTGAGCCATCTTTCTTCTTAACAAACAACACTGGAGCACCCCAAGGAGAAACACTAGGCCTAATTAATCCTTTATCCAACAAATCCTGCAACTGCTCCTTTAATTCCTTCAACTCTGGCGGGGCCATACGATACGGCGGAGTAGAAATGTCCTGAGTGCCCGGAGCCAAGTCAATGCAAAATTCAATATCCCTGTCGGGTGGCATGCCCGGCAGGTCAGTAGGGAATACCTCTGAAAACTCATGAACCACGGGAACAAACTCCATAAAAGGAACCTCGGGACTGGAATCACGAACATAGGCCAAATAGGCCAAACAACCCTTCTCGACCATGCGCCGAGCCTTCATATAAGAAATAACTCTACCAGAAGAATGACTAGGAGTCCCTCTCCACTCCAAACGAGGTACTCCTGGTAAGGCTAAGGTCACTGTCTTGGCATGACAGTCCAGAATAGCATGATAGGGAGATAGCCAATCCATCCCCAATATAACATCAAAGTCAACCATATCCAGAAGCAAAATATCAAATGAGTCTCCATACCACCAATAACTACTAAGCAAGCACGGTATACTCGATCTACCACTATAGAATCACCCCCCGGGGTAGATGCATATACAGTAGTGCTCAGGAAATCACGGGGCATGCTCAAACAAAGGGGAAAAATATGAAGACACATAAGAGAAAGTAGAACCCGGATCGAATAATACCGAAGCATCTCGGCTGCAAACTGAAATCCTACTTGTGATAACCGCATCAGAGGCCTCAGCTTCAGGCCTGGTAGGAATAACATAGCACCGGGGAAGAGCCCCTCCACCCTGAACATCTCTGGATCGACCTACTGCGGCCTGACCTCTACCTCTCATGACCTGTCCTCCACCTCTATGAGTCTGACCTCCACCTCTGGCACCACGACCTCCACCCCTAGCTGGCTGAGGGGGTGGGGGTGCACATGATGCTTGGACCATGGCACAAGAACTCTGATACTGAGAACTACCAGAAGCTCGGGGGAAATACCTGGCAATGTGCCCTGAAACACCACAAGAATAACAAGACCTCTGTTGCTGTGGATTCTTACTCTGGAACTAGCCATGTCGACCTTGATAACCACCCTGGAAACTCCGAAGCGTTGGTGCACCGATAGGTGCTGGTGATTTACTAATAGGAGCTGGCGGTGCACTGTGAGATACCTGAAGTGCCAACTGATATGTTCTGGGAGGATGACCTCTGCCGAAAGAATCTCTGCCGCCAGATGAGGCCCCACTGAATCAACCGAAGTGACGGGGCCTCTTGCCAGCCCCCTGACCACCAGCCTGTGACAAATTCATCTCAATCCTCTTGGCCACATTGGCCGTATCCTGGAATGAAATATTAGTACCTGACTCCCTGGCCATCTGAAGTCTGATGGGCTGAGCTTAACCCTAAATAAACCTCCTCACCCTCTCACGATCAGTGGGGAGTATCATAATAGCATGCCTAGCTAGAGTGATGAACCTGGTCTCGTACTAAGTGACAGACGTAGAGCCCTGCTAGAGACGCTCAAACTGTCTCCGAAGATCCTCTCGCTGAGTAACTGAAAGAAACTTCCCCAAGAATAACTGGAGAACTAAGCCCAAGTCAAAGGTGCATACCCAGCTGGTCTAGTCAAACAATAATCTCTCCACCAAGTCTTGGCGGTACCAGATAGACGAAATGTAGAAAAATCAACTCCATTGGACTCCGAAGAACCTCATGACTACTGTCAAAATAATCCTGGGTATCCTCTGACGGTGCACCAGTAAAAGTAGCAGAGAACAATTTGGTGAATCTATCCAATCTCCATATAGCATATGCTGACATAGCTTCTCCCTCAACTACCGATGCCATAATACCCGGCTGAGCTACTCCGGCTGTCTGAGGTGCCGGAGTCTGAAACTGAGGATCTAGCTGCTCTGGTGTGCGAGTAGCAGGAGTCTGGGTCCCTCCCCCAACCTGAGAGACGGCTGGTGTAGTAGGAAGAAGACCGACCTGAGCCACACTCTCCATGAGTCCCACTAAGCGAACTAGAGCGTCCTGAAGCACCGGGGTAGCAATGAACCTCTCTGGCACCTGAGCTGGTCCAAGTGGGATTGTCTGAGTAGGAATCTCACCGGCAAAGTCTACCTGTGGGTCCTCTACTGGGGTTGGTGCTCTGGGCTGAGCCCTGCCCTGCCCCGGCCTCTAGCACGGCCTCAACCTTGGCCCCTTGTAGGAGCTGCAACAAGAGGATCGGGCTGCTGATCGGTAGATGAGGAAGCACGCATTCTCGCCATCTGCGAGAGAGTAAAATAGAACTCAATTAGTATTTAGAATTCATATCGCACGACAGAGAAGAAGAAATGTGGAGCTATTCGTAACCTTGCAGGCTATGGGGGATATGTACAGACGTCTCCGTACCGATCCCTCAGATTCTACGAAGTTTGTCCGTGAGTTGTCAGACCTAAGCAACCAAGTAGCTCTGATACCAACTTGTCATGACCCGAAATCCCACCTTCAGGCCGTGATGGCGTCTAACGTTGAACTCGTTAAACAAGTCAACATTTTTATCTGAATTAATGTAATAGCAACTAGAAACAATAATTACTACTACATAACCATAATTAAAATACGGAAGCTTAATAGATTCTAAAACCAAAATAACCAAAATTCGTAGAAAATTCCTTAAGTACATCCTAGAAGAGGAGTCACAACCTCACGGACCAGACTAAGATTTGTCTAAAAACAACAGTTTGAAGTAAAGAGATACATATGTCTGGAAATACATAAATGACAGAAAGAAAAGATAGAAGGTGACGTCAGGGCCCATGAACGTCTGCGGGTCTACCTCGATGTCGTCTGCGTGGTCTGAAGGATAGTCCCTCTAACGAGGTTCACTGGGTCCGGCTGCGTAATCTGGACAACATATAGAAGTGTAAGTGTAGCATCAGTACAACCGACCCCATGTACTGAGTAAGTGTCGAGCCTAACCTCGGCGAAGTAGTGACGAGGCTAGACACGACGACAATAAATTACCTGTACAATTATACAATATATGACATGGAAAAGAGCAGGAAACAAACAGTTAAGCATGACAATACAGGGACAATTAACGGGGGTAACAAGTGGGAGCTCAAGATGAATAATTGAACCAACATCTAATACAAAGAAGCAAGTTAACAGGAATGATAACTCAACAAGTATGAATGAAAACAATAAAAATCATGGCACGACATCACCCTTCGTGCTTTTACTCTCTTCCTCACTATGCAATGCATAAATGAAAGCAATGTAAATCATGGAACGACATCACCCTTCGTGCTTTTACTCTCTTCCTCACTATGCAATGTATAATGTAAGCAATGTAAATCATGGCACGGCATCACCCTTCGTGCTTTTACTCTTTTCCTCACTATGAAATGGATGAAATGAATACACGGCATCACCCTTCGTGCTTCCTCACCCAAATCAACAACAAATAACAATTTGGCAGGGAATGCAACATAGTGAAAGTACAGTTCATAACCACCCATCAAGGGGAAATATCAATCAATATAGTAATATTGTCCGGCAAGGGTCTCAGCTATAACCAATCTCTACGAGTACATAACTTAATGAATTGGGTCCTCAACTGAGCCATCATATCACAAGTTCTTAAACAAGTAGTCTCAACAAATAAATGACTTCCCAAAAGAACTACTTCATAACACAATAAATATTGGAGTAATAACAAGTAATTCACCAAAATAGACTCACGGGCATGCTTGACAAACAATGCATAGGTACTCGTCACCTCACCTATGCATTGAACATGATACCACAAGTAGCACATAGGACTCAACACCTATTCCCTCACTAAAGTTAGGCCAAACACTTACCTCGGCTCCAAGAACGCAAATCAAGACTCTAGCACCGCTTTCCCTCTCAAATCCAACTCCAGAACAATAGTATCTAGACATAATCGACTCAACAATATCAATAATGGTCCAATAATTAAATTCCCAAGCCTAATTATACATTTTCCATCATTCTTCCAAAAATACAAAAAACCGACCCCGAGCCTGCTTGGTCCCAACACGAGGTTCAGACCAAAATACGATCACCCATTCCCCCACGAGCCCAAATATACAATTTGTTTTGAAATCCGACCCCAAAACGAGGTTGAATTCTCCAAAATTCCAAAAATCCTAACTCTACCCAAAACCCCTAATTTCTACCTTCAATTCCATGTTTTTAGGCCTGGAATCTAGTGATTGATGAAGAAAATGGAAGAAATTAGAGCTACGTTTACTTACCTATGAAGCTATGGAGGAAAAGCTCTTCAAAAATCGCGTAGGTGGGTTGGGGAAGAAGAAGTTTGAGAAGAAGTGGGTTTAATCCCGTAACTATTCTGTTTTGACACTTAAAATGACTGGACGAAATTTACCCTCCGCGTTCGCGAAGGGCTGACCTGCTGAACCTACACGTTCGCGTCACCATGGCCGCGTTCGCGGAGTCTTGGCCCTCCAGGCTTACGCGTTCGCGAGCCTATGGTCACGTTCGCGAAGCATTAATGCTACCCAACCCCCAGACCCCAACCTAACTCTACGCGTTCGCACCCCTGGGGACGCGTTCGCGTAGAGACACTATCCAGTGCTCCGCGTTCGCGTCTCCCTCTACGCGTTCGCGTAGAGTAAACTCCTAGGCTCACCCAATTGTTCTTCGCGTTCGCGAAGATCAATTTCCTCAGGCACCAGATCTGATCCAAAACACTAGAAATTTTCTATGTTTTAGCACCCCGACACCTACCTGAAACTCACCCGAGCCCTCGGGGCTCAAAATCCAATATACACACGACTTCAAAATCATCCTACGGACTTTCTTGAGTAATTAAACCACCAAAATAAGATAAAAAACAATGAATTAAACTCAAAAATCTATATAAGTTTCTCAAACTTCATAAACTATCAAATTTTCCATTTTTGATCTGAAGCACGTCAAACCAAGTCCGTTTCTTACAAAATTTTACAGATAACTCATATAACACATATTGAACATATTCCGGGCTTCGGAACCATTATACGGGCCCGGTAACACAGGTTTCACATCGAAGTTCATTTTCAAAAGACTTTATAATTTTCAGAAAATAATTTTCTTTAAAAATTTATTTCTCGGACTCGGGACCTCGGAATTCGATTCCTTGCATACGCCCAAGTCCCATATATTTCTTACGGACCCTCCGGGACCGTCAAATCATGAGTCCGTCCGTTTACCATAGTTGTTGACCAAAGTCAACTTTATTCAATTAATTATCATGAATTCAACTTTATATCAAATTTCCACATAAAGGCTTCCCAGCTACGCGCCCGGGCTGCGCACGCACAATGAGGTGATATAAACGGAGGCTTTCAGGGTCTCGGAACATAGTTGTAATTAAATGTACACAGGATGACCTTTTGGGTCATCACAGGTTGGTATCTAAGTATTATTTTTGCATTTTAATATGATTACAGAAGTTCATTTTTTGAATTAATCCATGTTTTGATTCGAGAATTGGGATTTTTATCTAAAACTTTTCTAAAAAGAATAATTGGGTTTGAACATCGATTTGGCATCGGAATTTGATGAAATTAGTATGGTTGGACTCGTAATTGAATGGGTGTTCGGAATTTGTAAATTTTGTCAGGTTCTGAGGTGCGGGCCTAGGGGTCGATTTTTGGCTCGATTTTTATATTTTTGTAAAGATTGAAACTTTATTATCCGGAATAGTCCCTTACAAGTTTTATGTGTATTTTGAAGTTGTTTTAGTTGATTTTGAGCCGTCCGGAGGTCTTTTCGCCTAAGAAGTCCATTTTAGAGTACCAGGTTGTCGCCGTCGAGGTAAGTATCTTACCTAACCTTGTGTGGGAGAATTACCCCTTAGGATTTGAGTCTTCTATGTTGATTGTAGTCGTGTATGCGAGGTGACGAGTGCGTACTCGGACTTATTTGTAATTAGGTTGGCCTTTTAGGATTCTTCGGTTCTTATATTTTCCTGTGTATCAAGTTGTAACTGTTATGGACGAGTTTCTAGCTGCTAGTTTCATCTCTTCCTGCTTAACTTAGATTTTCTTTCCTTTAGTTTCCCTTTGTTGTTTATTTGGTCTTAATTGACTTATCTGAATATTTTACCTCTTCCACCATCATGTTATGTTTTCTTCATAAACTACCTAATTGACTCGAGTTAGTAATTCCTAGCGCTATAATTGTTTAGCCGTAATTGGAGTATCTATCTGTGGTGCAAAGCATGTCCGTGAGTCATATATTGTGATTTATAAGATTATCCCTTAAGTGTTACATAGGTTTAGTTTCATAATCATCCATGTTGATGGTATTTCCTTGATGTTGCCGATTACTAAGAATTTGTTCAAGCTGAGTTTTATTCCGCGAAGCTAATTGTTTAGGCAAGATTGGTTATAGTTGTTTCCCTTGCCGGGATGATTGGTTTCTTATTGTTGACTTGAACACTGTGAATCGTTGCTATATTTGTTTTGTTTTCCCCTCGTTACATTGTTTCACTTGTACTTGGCTTTCTCATCAGTGGTTACTTCTTATGAGTGAATTTTACCATTCTTGTGATTTAAGTTCTTGTATTTAATTGCTCGTCGCACTTTGCATTTCTACCTTTTATTGTTGTTGTGCTTGTTGTGGCAATGTATGATGTTTATGTGGTGTTCTAGTTATTATCTCGGTTGTACTGCATTGCCTATTTAAATTGGGACTACGGACGTATTCCGGGAGCTTTCCCCCTGTACTGCATTGCATATTTAAATTGGGACTACGAACGTATTCCGGGAGCTTTCCCCCATGTACTGCATTGCATATTCAAAAATTGGGACTACAGACGTATTCCGGGAGCTTTCCCCCTGTACTGCATGATAAATTCTGAGTTACGGATTGTGATGACCCAAATGGTCATCCTAAGTAAATTCAGCTAAATCGGTGTTCCGAGGTTCCGAAACCCTCCGTTAATCTCACCTCGATATGTGTGCGTAGCCCGGGCGTGTAGCCGGGAATCTTCTATGTGAAAATCTGATGAAAATGGAATTTTGTAACAACTAAATGAATAATATTGACTTTGGTCAACATTTTTGGTAAACGGACCTGGACCAGTGATTTGATGGTCCCGGAGGGTCCGTAGGAAAATATGGGACTTGGGCGTATGCCCGGAATCGAATTCTGACGTCCCAAGCTTGAGAAATGAATTTTTAAAGAAAATTGTTTTCTGAAAATAATAAAGGTTTTTGTAAATGAAGTTTGATGTGAAAACCGTGTTACCAGGCCCGTATTTTGGTTCCGGAGCCCAGAACAAGTTTAATATATGTTATGTGACTTATCTGTAATATTTGGTGTAAGACGGACTTGAAATGACGTGATTCAGATTAAAATTGGGAAAGTTAAGCTTTATGAAGTTTTAAGAAAATTTCTATGAGTTTTGGGGTTTAGTACATTGATTTTGATGATAATTTATTATTTAAAAGCGTGAATAAGTCCGTAGGATGATTTGGGAGTTGTGTGTTTTTGGTTTTGAGACCCGAGGGCTCGGGTGAGTTTCTGGTAGCTAACGGGGTGGTAAATAGTCAAACATCTGATGTTTTCTTCAGGTTTCTGTTGTCTGGTGATTTAGTCTATGCGATCGCATAGGAGGGGCTGCGATTGCATAGTGTTGTGTGGGAGAGGGGGGTCTGATGTCCTCTGTGATCGCATGTATTGGTTCGCGATCGCAGTGTAGGGAGCCTCGATGTTCTGCGATCGCATTCCTTTCTAATCAAAGTAGAAATTAGGGGTTTTGGGTAGAGTTAGGTTTTGGGAATTTTGGGTAATTCAACCCCAATTTGGGGTCGGATTTCAAAACAAAGTACATATTCTAACTCGTGGGGGTATGGGTGATCGGGTTTTGGTCCGAGCCTCGTGTTTTGATCAAGTGGGCCCGGGGTTGAATTTTGGAAATTTTGGAAGAATGATAGGAATTGTGTATTTAGGCTATGGTATTGTGTTATTGAGTTATTATTGATATACTTAAGTTAATTATGCCTAGATATTGTTGTTCCCGAGTTGAATTCAAAAGGAAAAGCGGTGTTAGAGGGGTGATTGCTATATTTTGGACCCGAGGTAAGTGTCTTGCCTAACTTTTGTGAGGGAACAGGTATTGTATGCTATGTGCTAAGTGTTTATCATGTTCAATGCATAGTTAAGGTGACGAGTACCTATGCATTATGTGTCAAGCATGCCCGTGAATCTAATTTTGATGAAGATCTTGTTATTACTTCCATGTCCGTTATATTATGAACTTGTCTCTACTTGGAAGCCGTTATTGTTGGAAATCTTGGTTGATGAACCTATGATGTGTTGGTTTGATTGAAAATCCAACTGTTAAGGATATATCTGAATTGATTGGTTATAGTTGAGACCCTTGCTGGGAAATTGTTGTGATATTGATTGATGTTTCCCCTTGCCGGGAAATATTGAAAGGTATTTCCACTATGTTGTACTCCTTGCCATTATAGATGTCATTGGTTGGTGAGGAAGAGTGTAAAGCACGAAGGGTGATGTCGTGCCATGATATTTGATTACATTGCATAGTGAGGAAGAATGTAATTTGGTTATTTAAAAGCGTGAATAAGTCCGTAGGATGATTTGGGAGTTGTGTGTTTTTGGTTTTGAGACCCGAGGGCTCGGGTGAGTTTCCGGTAGCTAACGGGGTGGTAAAGAGTCAAACATCTGATGTTTTCTTCAGGTTTCTGTTGTCTGGTGATTTAGTCTATGCGATCGCATAGGAGGGGCTGCGATCGCATAGTGTTGTGTGGGGGAGGGGGGTCTGATGTCCTCTGTGATCGCATGTATTGGTTCGCGATCGCAGTGTAGGGAGCCTCGATGTTCTGCGATCGCATTCCTTTCTAATCAAAGTAGAAATTAGGGGTTTTGGGTAGAGTTAGGTTTTGGGAATTTTGGGTAATTCAACCCCAATTTGGGGTCGGATTTCAAAACAAATTACATATTCTAACTCGTGGGGGTATGGGTGATCGGGTTTTGGTCCGAGCCTCGTGTTTTGACCAAGTGGGCCCGGGGTTGAATTTTGGAAATTTTGGAAGAATGATAGGAATTGTGTATTTAGGCTATGGTATTGTGTTATTGAGTTATTATTGATATACTTAAGTTAATTATGTCTAGATATTGTTGTTCCCGAGTTGAATTCAAAAGGAAAAGCGGTGTTAGAGGGTTGATTGCTATATTTTGGACCCGAGGTAAGTGTCTTGCCTAACTTTGGTGAGGGAATAGGTATTGTATGCTATGTGCTAAGTGTTTATCATGTTCAATGCATAGGTAAGGTGACGAGTACCTATGCATTGTGTGTCAAGCATGCCCGTGAGTCTAATTTTGATGAAGATCTTGTTATTACTTCCATGTTCGTTATATTAGGAACTTGTCTCTACTTGGAAGCCGTTATTGTTGGAAATCTTGGTTGATGAACCTATGATGTATTGGTTTGATTGAAAATCCAACTGTTAAGGATATATCTGAATTGATTGGTTATAGTTGAGACCCTTGCTAGGCAATTGTTGTGATATTGATTGATGTTTCCCCTTGCCGGGTAATATTGAAAGGTATTTCCACTATGTTGTACTCCTTGCCATTATAGATGTCATTGGTTGGTGAGGAAGAGTGTAAAGCACGAAGGGTGATGTCGTGCCATGATATTTGATTACATTGCATAGTGAGGAAGAGTGTAAAGCACGAAGGGTGATGTCGTGCCATGATTCACATTGATTATAAGCACGAAGGTTAATGTCGTGCCATGATTTATATTGCCTTACATTGTACATTGCATTGTGAGGAAGAGAGTAAAAGCACGAAGGGTGATGTCGTGCCATGATCTATACTATTTCACATTATACATCGCATTGTGAGGAAGAGAGTAAAAGCACAAAGGGTGATGTCGTTCCATGATATTTGATTACATTGCATTGTGAGGAAGAGAGTAAAAGCACGAAGGGTGATGTCGTGCCATTATTTACATTTCTGGTATTTGTACTTGTTTCGTTAGCTACTGTGTTAAATTGCCTCCCTTGGATACTTCTATATGTCAGTTTAACTACTTCATTTCACTTGTTCCCCTTTACTGCTCCCGTATCCCATACTTGTCTGCCTACCTTTTACCTTGTTTTTCCCTGCTTTGAGTTTTAAAATAGGACAGGTTTACGTTGTTGCTAAGTCTAACCTCATCGCTAATTCGGCCGAGATTAGGCTCGGCACTTACTCAGTACATGGGGTCGGTTGTACTGATGCAACACTGCACTTCTTAATGTTGTGCAGACCCCGCATCCAGACCCAGTGGACCGCATTGAGGGAGTCACCTTCAGTCCACCCTGAGCTTCAAGGTATACCCGCTGGCGTTCGTGGGCCTTGGCGTCTCTCCTGCCTTTGGATTCCTTATTCTCTTATCTTTTTCCCCAGTTTCAAGACAATGATGTATTTCTTTTCAGACTATGTATTTAGCACTCTGTTTAGATAGTTCATGAATTGTGACACCCCGGTTTTGGGCTTATGCGACGTTATGTATTTTACTATTTCACTTTGCATTTTTTGAATTTCTATTAAATTTCCGCTGTTAAATTCTAAAAGTGTTTCGTTATTTCTGTCAAGATTTTTTTAAAGGTATTTCCTTTACTACTGTTGAATTGGGTTGCAAATATTAGATTACTCCTCCGTTTGGTAGGACTCATGGAGAGCGTAGCACAGGCAGGTCTTCTTCCTACTGCACCAGCTAGATCTCAGGTTGGGGGAGGGACCCAGACTCCTGTTATTCATACGCCAGAGCAGGTGTCCACTCAGTTTCAGACTCCGGCACCTCAGCTAGCTGGAGTAGTTCAGCCGGGTATTGTGGCACCGGCAGCCGAGGGTGCACCTATGTCAGCAGATGCTTTATGGAGACTGGACAGATTCACCAAGTTATTCACTACTACTTTTACTGGTGCACCGTTAGAGGATCCACAAGATTACTTGGACAGCTGTCATGAGGTTCTTCGGAACATGGGCATAGTGGATTCCAATGGAGTTGACTTCGTTACTTTTCGACTATCTAGTGCAGCCAAGACTTGGTGGAGGGACTACTGCATAGCCAGACCAGCTGGGTCTGCACCTTTGACTTGGGCTCAGTTCACAAAGGTATTTTTGGGGAAGTTCCTTCCCATTACTGAGCGAGAGGATCTTAGGAGGCAGTTTGAGCGCCTCTAGCAGGGATCTATGTCTGTTACTCAGTACGAGACCATGTTCATCGCTCTAGCCAGGCATGTATTGATGATACTCCCCACTGATCGGGAGAGAGTTCGGAGGTTCACTGAGGGATTGGCCCAGCCTATACGACTCCAGATGGCTAGGGAGTCGAGTACTGATATTTCGTTCCAGGATGCAGCCGATGTGGCCAGGAGGATTGAGATGATTTTGCCACAGGGAGGTGGTCAGGGGGCTGACAAGAGGCCCCGTCATTTTGGTAGATTTAGTGGAGCCTCATCTAGAGGCAGGGATTCTTTCAGTAGGGGTCATCCACCCCAACCTTTTCAGTCAACACTTCAGGTATGTCCCCGTGCACCGTCAGCTTCTGTTAGTGCACAACTAGCATCTATCCGTGCACAGCCACTTCAGAGTTACCAGGGTGGTTATCAGGGTCGTCAGGGCCAGTTCCCGAGTTACCATCCACATCAGCAGAGATCTTGTTATAGTTGTGGTAGCCCGGGACACATTGCCAGATATTGCCCCCGAGCTTCGAGTGGACCCCAGCATCAGGGTTCCTGTGCCTTGGTTCCCGCAGCAAGTGCACCCTTACCCCCTCAGCCAGCTAGGTGTGGCGGTCGAGGTGCCAGAGGTGGTGGTCAGGATCATAGAGATGGAGCACAGGCCATGAGAGGTAGAGATCATCCCGTAGCAGGTAGACCCAGAGATGCACAGGTTGGAGGGGCTCAGCCCCAGTGTTATGCTTTTCCTGCTCGTCCTGATGCTGAGGCTTCTGATGCAGTTATTACAGGTACAATTTTAGTTTGCAGCCGAGAGGCTTCTGTGTTATTTGATCCGGGTTCTACATTCTCCTATGTGTCTTCATATTTTGCACCTTATTTGAGCATGCCCCGTGATTCATTGAGTACTGTTGTGCATGTGTCTACACCGGTGGGTGATTCTATAGTGGTAGATCGAGTCTACCGTGCTTGCGCAATAGTTATTGGTGGTCTGGAGACTCAGGTTGATCTTTTGCTTCTTGATATGGTTGACTTTGATGTTATATTGGGGATGGACTGGTTGTCTCCCTATCATGCTATGTTGGATTGTCACGCCAAGACAGTGACCTTAGCCTTGTCAGGAGTACCTCGTTTAGAGTGGAGAGGGACTCCTAGTCATTCTTCTGGTAGAGTTGTTTCTTATATGAAGGCTCGACGCATGGTCGAGAAGGGTTGTTTGGCCTATTTGACCTATGTTCGTGATTCAAGTGCTGAGGTTCCTTCTATAGAGTCTGTGCCCGTGGTTCGTGAGTTTCCAGAGGTATTCCCTGCTGACCTGCCGCGTATGCCACCCGACAGGGATATTGACTTTTGTATTGAGTTAGCTGAGGGCACTTAGCCCATTTCTATTCCCCCGTATCGCATGGCTCCGCCAGAGTTTAAGGAATTAAAGGAACAATTACAGGATTTGTTGGATAAAGGTTTCATCAGGCCTAGTTTTTCTCCTTGGGGTGCCCCAGTATTGTTCGTGAAGAAGAAAGATGGCTCAATGAGGATGTGTATTGACTACCGGCAGTTGAATAAGGTTACTATCAAGAACAAGTATCCTTTGCCGAGGATTGATGACTTATTTGATCAGCTTCAGGGTGCTACGGTATTCTCTAAGATAGACTTGAGGTCTGGTTATCATCAGTTGAGGATCAGGGCGTCTGATGTGCCTAAGACGGCTTTGCGCACTCGTTATGGGCATTCTGAGTTTTTGGTCATGTTGTTTGGGTTGACTAATGCCCCCGTTGCTTTTATGGAGTTGATGAATCGTGTATTCAGGAATTATTTGGACTCATTTGTGATCGTGTTTATAGATGATATCTTGATATATTCTCGTAGTCGAGAGGAGCATGAGCAGCATCTTCGGATTGTTCTCCAGACTCTGAAGGATAGGCAGTTGTATGCCAAGTTTTCTAAGTGTGAGTTCTGGTTGAGTTCTGTGGCATTCCTGGGCCACGTGGTATCGGCAGAGGGCATTCAGGTGGATCTGAAGAAAGTTTTAGCAGTTAGAGATTGGCCTAGGCCCACTTCAGCCACCCAGATTCGGAGTTTCTTGGGCCTCGCAGGCTATTATCGCTAGTTCCTGGAAAGGTTTTCATCTATAGCAGCCCCTATGACCAAGTTGACGCAGAAAAGTGTTCAGTTCAGATGGTCTGAGGAGTGTGAAGCGAGCTTTCAGAAGCTCAAGACAGCATTGACCACATCACCAGTGTTAGTCTTGCCCACAGGTTCAGGTTCTTATACCGTGTATTGTGATGCTTCGCGGGTTGGGCTTGGTGCAGTGTTGATGCAGGATGGGAAGGTTATAGCCTATGCTTCTCGTCAGTTGAAGATTCATGAGAAGAACTATCTAGTCCATGATTTGGAGCTTGTAGTTAATGTTCACGCTTTGAAGATTTGGAGGCACTATCTGTACGGAGTGCCATGTGAGGTGTTCACGAACCATAAGAGCTTGCAATATCTATTCAGACAGAAGGAGTTGAACATGAGGCAGAGGAGATGGATAGAGTTGCTGAAGGATTATGATATGACCATTCTTTATCATCCGGGGAAGGCCAATGTGGTGGCCGATGCTTTGAGTTGGAAGTCAACCAGTATGGGCAGTCTAGCTTATTTATTAGTCGGGGAGCGACCTTTGGCTTTGGATGTTCAGGCGTTAGCCAATAATTTGTTAGATTGGAGGTTTCGGAGGGTGGCAGTGTTTTGGCCCATACCGTCGCTCGTTCTTCATTGCATGATCGTATTCGTGCCAGGAAGTATGATGATCGTCATTTGGGTGCTCTTAGAGATGCGGTTCGGCACGGACGTTCCAAGCAAGTCACAGTTCATGCTGAGGGAGTTTTGAGATTGCAGGGTCGTATATGTGTTCCTGATGTTGACGTCATTCATGAGTTGATATTGCAGGAGGCCCATAGTTCCCGGTATTCCATTCATCTGCGTGCCACGAAGATGTACCAGGACTTGCGGCAGCATTATTGGTGGCGTATAATGAAGAAGGATATTGTGGCTTATGTAGCTCGGTGCTTGAATTGTCAGCATGTTAAGTATGAGCACTAGAGACCCGGTGGATTGATGCTGCAGATGCAGCTTCCCGAGTGGAAGTGGGAGCGTATCATGATGGATTTTGTAGTTGGGCTCCCACAGACCCAGAGGATGGTTGATGCAGTATGGGTTGTTGTGAATAGGCTGACCAAGTCATCACATTTCATTCCGGTGTCAGTTTCATAGTCAGCGGAGAAGTTGGCAAAGATCTACATAAGGGAGATTTTCAGATTGCATGGCGTGTCCTTATCTATTATATCAGACCAAGGTACTCAGTTTACCTCCCATTTCTGGAGAGTATTTCAGCGAGAGTTGGGTACGCAGATTTAGTTGAGCACAGCATTTCATCCTCAGATGGACGGACAGTCCGAGCGTACTATTCAGATTTTGGAAGATATGTTGCGAGCTTGTGTAATTGATTTTGGTGGTTCATGGGATCAGTTCTTGCCTTTAGCAGAGTTTTCCTACAACAACAGTTATCGATCGAGCATTCAAATGGCTCCGTATAAGGCATTGTATGGTAGGCGATGTCGAACTCTAGTCGGATGGTTTGAGCCCGAAGAGGCTAGGTTATTGGGTTCTGAGTTAGTCCATGATGCCTTGGATAAGGTGAAGATTATTCAGGATAGGCTTCGTACAGCTCAGTCCAGGCAAAAGAGTTATGCAGATCGTAGAGTTCGAGATTTGGCTTTCATGCTAGGAGACTAGGTGTTCCTTCGAGTGTCGCCTATGAAGGGCGTGATGAGATTCGGAAAGAAGGACAAGTTGAGCCTTATGTATATTGGTCCATTTGAGATTTTGGACAAGGTAGGAAAGGTGGCCTATAGACTTGCCTTCCCACCGCATTTATCAGCCGTACATCCAGTGTTTCATATATCTATGCTTCGGAGGTACATTGCAGATCCTTCTCATGTTCTTGACTTCAGCGGTGTCCAGTTGGACAAGGATCTGACTTATGAGGAAGAGCCGGTAGCTATACTAGATAGGCAGGTTCGCCAGTTGAGGTCAAAGATTTATCGTTCGGTTCGTGTTTAGTGGAGAGGTCAGTCTGTCGAGGCAGCTACTTGGGAGTCCGAGTCCGATATGAGGAGTCGTTATCCCCATCTTTTCTCAGACTCAGGTATTTTTCTACGTCCGTTCGAGGACGAACGCTTGTTTTAGAGGTGGAGATTGTGATGACCCACAAGGTCATCCTAAGTAAATTCAGCTACATCAGTGTTCTGAGGCTCCGAAAGCCTCTGTTAATCTCACCTCGATATGTTTGCGCAACCCGGGCGTGTAGCCGGAAAGCTTCTATGTGAAAATCTGATGAAAATGGAATTTTGTAACAATTAAATGAATAAAGTTGACTTTGGTCAACATTTTTGGTAAATGGACCTGGACCCGTGATTTGACGGTCCCGGAGGGTCCGTAGGAAAATATGGGACTTTGGCGTCTGCCCGGAATCGAATTCCGAGGTCCCAAGCCCGAGAAATGAATTCTTAAAGAAAATTGTTTTCTGAAAATAATAAAGGTTTTTGAAAATGAAGTTTGATGTGAAAACCGTGTTACCGGGCCCGTATTATGGTTCCGTAGCACGGAACAGGTTTAATATATGTTATGTGACTTATATGTGAAATTTGGTGTAAAACGGACTTGAAATGACGTGATTCGGATTAAAATTGGGAAAGTTAAATTTTATGAAGTTTTAAGAAAAATTCTATGAGTTTTGGTGTTTAATCCATTGATTTTGATGATAATTTGGTGATTTAAAAGCTTGAATAAGTCCGTAGGATGATTTGGGATTTGTGTGTGTGTTTGGTTTTGAGACCCGAGGGCTCGGATGAGTTTCGGGTAGCTAACGGGGTGGTAAAGAGTCAAAAATCTGGTGTTTTCTTTAGGTTTCTGGTGTCTGGTGATTTAGTCTATGTGATCGCATAGGAGGGGCTGCGATCGCATAGTGTTGTGTGGGGGAGGGGGGTTTGATGTCCTCTGCGATCGCATGGATGGGTCTGCGATCGCAGTGTAGGGAGCCCAGATGTTCTGCGATCGCATTCCTTTCTTCGCGATCGCGTAGTGTTCTAGGGGAACTGGGTGGGGGCGAGGTAGTTCTTCTCTGCGGTCGCGCCTTTTCCTCTGCGATCGCATGGATGGGTCTGCGATCGCAGTGTAGGGAGCCCAGATGTTCTGCGATCGCATTCCTTTCTTCGCGATCGCGTAGTGTTCTAGGGGAACTGGGTGGGGGCGAGGTAGTTCTTCTCTGCGGTCGCGCCTTTTCCTCTGCGATCGCAGAGGTCTGTGAAGTTGACCTTCCGCGATCACGGCCTTCCGTCTGCGGTCGCATAGTAGGGATTTCAATAGCTCTGCGATCGCAGAGAACAATATTCGCCCAGTTATTACATTACTCAATAACAGAATACTTGCACGGGATTTTTCATATTTCACCAACCCATTCTTCTCCAAGACCCCATAGGCGATTCCCAAGCCAATTGTTCCTCCATAGCCTCTTGGGTAAGTGTTTCTAACATCGATTTCTTCCATTTTTCTTCCATAATCACTAGAATCTAGGCCTAAAATCCCAAAATCAAAGTAGAAATTAGGGGTTTTGGGTAGAGTTAGGTTTTGGGAATTTTGGGTAATTCCACCCCAATTTGGGGTCGGATTTCAAAACAAATTACATATTCTAACTCGTGGGGGTATGGGTGATCGGGTTTTGGTCCGAGCCTGGTGTTTGGACCAAGTGGGCTCGGGGTCGAATTTTAAAATTTTTGGAAGAATGATAGGAATTGTGTATTTAGGCTATGGGATTGTGTTATTGAGTTATTATTGATATACTTAAGTTAATTGTCACGCCCCAAACTAGGGGAGGCACGACTGGCACGACTGGCACTCGATACTGTATTCGATCGAGTTAGCCACTAAACATACTAGCTAGCTAAACTAGGGGCCCAACAGATCGAGCAGCACAACATCTGAAATACTAAGCCTAGACCGTTAAGGTCATGACCTGAATAACAATAAGCCATATAAGAAAAGGTAGACAAGCCAAAATAATAAAGTACTAGTTGGCCGATGAGGCTGCGACTGAAGACATACATGCCTACACACACATATATACATGCCAAGCCTATGGGCTGGAGACTGAAAACTGCAAAAAGAAACCCAGAATATGTGTCCACAATAGCCTCTAAGAGTGTCATAAGCGCTGTCGGGACAAGGCCCCGACTACACCCAAATTGTACAACAAAAGTAACCATCTTATGAAAGCTCCAGGAAGAGGTGGAGCTTAACAACTCACAGCTCAACCACGAAATCCTAGCGGAGGGGTCGATCAGAGTCCCTACCTGGACCTGCACGCACGAAACAAAAATGCAGTGTCCCCAGGCAATGGGGCATCAGTACGAATAAAAATGTACTGGAGGCAGAAAGTAGAATCATACATAGCTGATGTAAAAAGGGTAATAGAGATACCACCTGACACTGAAACTCTGATAACCTCCATGGCCGACATCCGACCTCATAGTAATCAATAATGCATGGTTGATGTGCCGGAGAATTTCGGCACATTTAATACCAAATTACATAAATTATAGTTTATTTCAAGAGCATTTGCCCTTTATACTTATAGAATTTTGACTTTTTGCAGTGCATGAGATGTAAATACTCAAGACCATGAAAAGAAAGCAAAGAAGCTAAAAAGTGAGGGGAACAACACTATGCGATCGCATATCTGACAAGAAGTGCTTGTAATGAACCCGTCGGAAGCGTGAAACTGCATTTTACACTAGTGTTCAGTGAAGCAATAAATGAGAGATGTGAAGGCCCACAAAATTAGGAAAAGAGAATAGTTTTGACTTTTGATTGCTCAATTTGCATCTTGTGCTACCAACAAGATTCACTCCACCAAATATTTTTCACTTCCTAATACTTGTACTTATTCTACTAGTGTCACTACCTTTAACCCCATTTCCCTATTATCCTTCAAGAACTTAACAACTCAAATGCAAAACGCATTTTTTACCCAGGGATCGCAGACCGCAACAGAAAAGATGGGCCAATCTCAAGGGCTGAAATGCGGTCGAGTATGCGATCGCATAACTCACATGTGAACCTCATACTTAACCGCAGAATCTCCGATACCTGAAGGTGCACCAAGAATGCGATGATAATATGCGGTCGTACATCAACGATGCGAACCGCAAATCAACAATGCGGTGACGACCAGGAAACTAGGGTTTAGTTATGCGATGAGAGCAAGAAGGAAGCGATCCGCATTCCTGATATGCGACAGGAATGCAATCGCATAACCTGTCCGCAGGGGTATTTTTGTATGTGACAAACCCGACCTTTGGCCCACTATAAAAGGATTTACTTGGGTTTTGTGGGTCATTCTTGTCCAGTCTTTGAAGTACATTCCCCTATTAGAATATTCTCTTCTTTTTGGAAGCATTATGACACTTCATTCTTGGTTTGTAAGCATTCATGACACTTAATACTCTTAGCTTTTTGTCATTTATTATGAGTAGCTAGCCTTAAATACTAAGGTTGTGGACCCTAAATGAGTGTATGTATTTGGGTATTTAACATTGAATATATGCATAATGGGTTGTTGATAGTTATTTACTTTTCATTATAAATTTCTTGTTAGTGGTTGCAAATATTAACTTATGCCATAATTCTTTCTTATCTTGGAAAATTGGATTAGAATTGGTAAGAGTAAATAACAAAGACTCAAGGCTTTAAACCTTGTTTAATAGAATCACTTAGGGATAAGATGGTGTTATTTGGCATAAAATGATTTGGATTTCATTGCAACTCTTTTATATTTGGGAAAATTATTAAGAGGAAATAGTACTCTATTATTGGAAATATTGGGTAGCCATGTAGAAATCAATTGCATATCAAGAACGTCCCATTAAAAATATATCATATTAATACCCATTTGCATTACACGTCATAAAAAGGGGACACAACCTTGGTTCACCTAATCATATGAACTATACTTTTAAGTAAATCTCATTGCTACTACTTCTATTAGTTTACTACACAACCAACCCCCATCTACCCATTTAATAATGGAATGGAATTATGATTTGAGTTAATAATCACACTATCAAAGTAACATTTTCAGACATGTTCCCTGTGGGATTCGACCCCAACCTCGTTGGGTTAATATATTTGACTTCGACCGCTTTACACTATTTTAAAGTGTAATTTGAGCGTATCAATGGTATGCTCGTGTAATTGTATGTCGTGAATACATATATATTGATGCAAATGCATGACATACCCAACCAAATGCTAGCAATGGCAGTCTCTCCCGGTAGCTAAACAGTATCATATTGCCAACTTGTGGCCATCTATACAATATATATAGTGTTTTGGGCAAATAGGCCCCATACCTCCGATTATAGCTCGAAGTCCATGCATAATATTCCATGTATGATATGAA
>ML293299.1:0-56314 GCA_005239495.1 Nicotiana undulata
TCTGATCGACCCCTCCGCTAGGATTTCGGGGTTCAACTGTGAATTGGTAAGCTCCACCTCTTCATGTTGCTTTCATAGGATGGTTACTTTTGTTGTACATTTTAGGTATAGTCGGGGCCTTGTTCTGACAGTGCTTATGATACTCTTAGAGGATATTGTAGACACATTATTCTGGGTTTCTTTTTGCAGCTTTCAGTCTCCAGCCCATAGGCTTGGCATGTATATATATNGCTAGTATGTTTAGTGGCTAACTCGATCAAATACAGTATCGAGTGCCAGTCGTACCTCCCATTGTTTGGGTGCGTGACATGCGGTCCACTATGCGATCGCAGATCAGCTATGCGGACCGCATAGTGGTCGCATACCTGGATAGTTGCTGTCCATTTCAAGGACAACTATGCGGCCCAAGATGCGATCGCATTTTGAGAATGCGGGCCGCATAGTTGTCGCATTCTTGCACCTTGGTTCTTGAGGAAGGAGTTATGCGACGCACTATGCGATCGCATAACAAGTATGCGGAGCGCATAGTGGTCGCATACATGGGCAACATGCTTTCCTTTTTGGCCCAGCTGAGGGCCATTTATGCAACAGGAATGCGGACCACATAGCAGGAATGCGATCGCATTCCTGATCGCATTTCCTGCTTCGGGGCTTCTAATTTCTGATTTTAAAACCCGACCCCTAGTTTTAATAAAACACCCCTCCCCTTCATTTTTAACACCTATCTGACTAAAATAGAGTGAAGTGAGAGTGTGTTCTAGAGAGAGAAGTCCCCATCTTCCCCAAATTGGTCCTCCATCTCTACTCAGGCCTGGAAGTTTATCGAGTAGTCCTCATATTCTTCATCATAAGAGGTAAGTCTTCACCCCATTTCCCCAAATTCTCAGATTTTAGTTAGAATGAATAACACATAGGTTGGTTCTTGAGAATGAAAGTTGATACCTTGCATGAATGTGAATAATCTTCCATAACCTAGTAAAGGGAAGCAAGTTAGAGTAATCTTTCACTAAAAAGGGTTTAGTGAATCTTAGGGATCACATAGTATTTGATAAAATGATCGAATGAATTCAAGATTTCTAACTCTAAGATAAATGTGTCGCATTGTTAACTAGATTTACGGTGCTAGACGGTTCGGTGAATTGTGATAGAAATTAAAGGGAATTCTGATTCGAGGTATGTATGGCTAACTTTAATCTTTGTAGAGTCACCTTGTTGGTGTCCGAGCATTCAATATGAGTTCTTGGCTTATGCATATGTGAATTGGTTGTTCTAATGTGTTCATACATAAGATTCTATTCTCTGATTGTCCTAGTTGATTGCTATGCCACCATGCTATATGAGATTGTGAAAAGAGTAACTTTTTGTGTTTACTCTACCATGTGCAAAGTTTGATAAATGGTGAATTCATTGGTATGAAAGGGGGTACTTCCAAACAAAAGAAATGATAATGAATCCAATTGTTGAATGTATCTAAGTGCTAAATGTTGTGTAGTAACTAATGGAAAGGAAATGTTGATTTAACTAATTGAGCTATATGTTGATGGCATACTACGTTTGACTTACTGTTTGGTAAAGACTATTGTGAACACATGATTGTTTGGTTGTTGTGAAATTATACTCTTGATGATATAAAGCCTTGTGATTGAATTGTGGGCTGTTATTATTCCTATAAAATGTGATTGTCCGGTTGCATCGAGTTGCACGCCGCAATAGGAGGAAGAAGGGTGATATGTGAGAATTAATAAGGGTGGAATGTGATTGTATGGTGGAATCGGGTTGCGCGCCGCAACAAAATGTAATAATGCTGGAATACTATTGTCCGGTTGGATCGGGTTGCTGGCCGCAACAAGAAGAAATAAGGGTGGATTGTTGAGAAGGAATAAGGGTGGAATATGATTGTGTTGAAATAAGAATCTATGAAAATCTCTTTTGTGATTCTCTGTATCTCTGTGCAATAACTCTTTGGTTTCGTTGACTGCCTTCTATCTGTGCATTGATTGATTTTACTTAAAGTAAAGTTTGTTCATACATACTAGTACTATTCAATGGTACTAACGTCCCTTTTTTCCGGGGCGCTACATATTTTATATGGATGTAGGTGGTTCCATAGAAGGTAGCTCAGTCCGCCGAGAGTGGTGCCTCGTCTTCATCCCTTTAGCAGTTCTAGTAAGCCCCACTTCCTCTCGGGGCCGTGTGTAGTCTATACCGTCTTCTTTTGTATATGTTGCGTCATTAAAGATATAGCCAGGGCCTTATTGCCGGCAAGTTTATGTAAAACTCCTAGTACTCTTAGAGGCTCTGTAGACACTGTGTGGGTTGTATATATGTATTTTGGGCAGTAGTTGTGTCCGGTCGAAATCTTGGTCTATATTGGAAAAGTTGCATGTATATATATATATATATATATATATATATATATGTGTGTGTGTGTGTGTGTGTGTTTAGATTATCAAATGTTGAAAGTTAAAAGAGGAAATGAACTTATGTTGTAATCGTACTTTGAACTTAAATTGGCTAATTCATATGGAACAATGTATATTATAAACACGGGGTAACGCGTTGGGTAGGAAAGGCAATCCAGGTCCGCTTGATCGGAAATCATTCGGTTAGGCGCCGGTCTCGTCCATCGGATTTTGGGGCGTGACAAACTTGGTATCAGAGCCTAAGGTTTTAGAAGTATCCTGGGATGTCTCGAAGCCGTGTCTAGTAGAGCCCTTCTTATCGGTGTGTTGTCGACCACATCTATAATTAGGGGGCTGCATGGACATTTAGGAAAGTACCAATTTATTGCTATTCTATATCGTGCGATGTGGTCAAAGGTGAGGTTGTTTATCTCTAACTCGTGCGATGTTCCAATTTTTAGTAAATGGCACCCAAGATGAGAGATCGACTCGGCCTAGAGGCCAATACCACCCCAAGTGTGGCCATATATTCTCAAACTGAGGGTGCGGGTGAGGACAATCCCCCGACTATGAATCAACCTGACTCCTCCGTCCTGGCCAGAATATTCTAGTTCCTGCTCCAGCGGAGGGTGCTACGATCCCTCCCGCTGATATTCCTGATCCTCCTCCAGCCCCAGCTTTGGGTCTCGGTATTTCTGATGGGGACATCAGGGGAGCTATTCAGATGTTGACGCAGTTGGTGGCCTCTCAAGCCCAGAGATCAAACATTGCCCCCGCACCCTCGAGTGAGCAAGGGGATTCTTCAGGTTCTAGAGTCAACCAGTTTCTATGGTTAGCCCCTCCAGAGTTCATAGGCACCGACCCAGAGTCCGATCCTCAGGAGTTTATAGACGAGATGTACAAGACCCTTCGAGTTATGAGAGCTACTGAGACAGAGGGAATTGAATTAGCTTCCTATCGTCTAAAGGGAGCGGCATATTCCTGGTTCGAGATGTGGGAGAGTTCCCGTGGAGAGGGGAGCCCTCAGGCGAGGTGGAATGAGTTTGTAGATGCTTTTATGGATCATTTCTTGCCTGCCGAGACTAGGGCAGCCCGTGCTGCAGAGTTTGAGGTCCTTAAGAAGGGCAACATGAGTGTGTGAGAGTATCATATGGAGTTCGTGCGCTTGTCCAAGTGTGCTATCCACATGATGCCGACTATGGAGGCTAGAGTTCGTCGGTTTGTTCAGGGCCTTGGTCCCCTGGTTATCAATGAGGCTGCTACAACTTCTTTGTACTCAGATATGAACTATGGGAAGATTGTGGGATTCGCCCAGGCTACGGAGGCTCAGAAATTGAAGATAAAAATGGAGAGAGAGACTAGTAGTAGGTCCCGGTCAGCAGGCAACCCTGGGAGTTCAGTTGGAGGTATGAGATCAGCCCTTGGGAGATGCTCCTCAGGGCCATCTTAGTCCTATGCTCAGTCCTTAGCCAGTGCACCGCAATCAGGGCACAGTTATCAGTAGGGAGGTCGTTTTGGGCCCGGTTCAGATAGCAGGAGGTTCCATCAGTTGGCCCGTTCAGGTGGGAGGTTCCAGCAGCAGCGGAGGGCCCCATGCCATAAGTGTGGGAGGTTTCATTATAAGCCTTGTTACTTGGACATCCCAGTATGCTATAGATGCAGAGTGAGGGGCCATATTCAGCGAGACTGTCGTGCACCCAGCCAGGGCAAAGGTAGGGGTACTGCTCAGCCATCCAGTTCATCAGCTGCTACATCTTCAGCACGCCCTCTGGCACCAGCAGGGTGCAGCGTAGCTAGGGGTAGAGCACGGGGTCAAGGGGGACCCAGTCGGTTCTATGCTTTGAGTGGTCGCCAGAGTGCAGAGGCTTCTCCAAATGTTGTCACAGGTATTCTGACTGTTCAAACACATGATTTTATGCTCTTATTGATCACGGATCTTCATTGTCATATGTTACTCCATTTATAGCTTCGAGTTTTGGGATAGAACCCGAACAATTTCATGAGTTTTTCTTAGTGTCGACTCCGGTTGGTGATTCTATTACGGCCGCGCGAGTCTATAGGAATTGTGTTGTGACAGTGTGTGGTCGAGATACCACGGCCGATCTGATTAAGCTAGGAATGGTAGAGTTTTATGTAATTATTGGGATGGATTGGCTCTACTCGTGCTTTGCTAAACTCGACTTCCAAACCAGCATTATGAGGCTCAAGTTTCCTAATGAACTAGTGATTGAATGGAGAGGGAATGAAATTGTGCTGAGGGGTAGGTTTATTTCCTGTCTTAAGGCCTCCAAGATGATCAGGAAGAGGTGCATCTATCATTTGGTCCAGGTTGCGGACACCACTTCAGAGGTGCCTGCTCTCGAGTCCGTTGTGAATGAATTTCTTGAAGTATTTTCGGATGAGCTTCCTGGGATTCCACCAGATAGAGAGATCGATATCGGGATTGATGTATTGCCAGATACGCAGCAAATATCTACTCCACCTTACAGAATGGAGCTAGCGGAATTGAGAGAGTTAAAAGAACAATTGAAAGATCTATTAGAAAAGGGTTTCATTCGGCCAAGAGTGTCGCCTTGGGGAGCACCGGTTCTCTTTGTCAGGAAGAAAGATGGGTCGCTCCGGATGTGTATTGATTATCGGCAGCTCAACAAGATCACCATCAAAATCAAATATTCATTGCCTCGGATAGATGATTTGTTCGATCAATTGCAAGGTGCTAGGTTCTTCTCAAAGATTGATTTACGGTCCGGATATCACCAGTTGAAGATCAGGGAGCGGGATATCCCTAAGACCACCTTCAAGACTCGTTATGGGCACTTTAAATTTTTGGTAATGTCTTTTGGGCTAACCAACTCCCCAACAGCTTTTATGAATCTTATGAATCGAATTTTCAAGTCGTTTCTTGACTCTTTTGTGATAGTCTTCATTGATGATATCCTTGTTTATTCGCGAAGTCGGGAAGATCATGCTAATCACCTCAGGGCAGCTCTGCAGACTCTTCATCAGCACCAGTTGTATGCAAAGTTTTAAAAATGTGAGTTTTGGCTAGAATATGTTACCTTTTTGGGCCATGTAGTTTCTAGGGAAGGGATTCATATTGATCCCTAAAAGATAGCAGCAGTGATGGATTGGCCTAGGCCAACGACCCCGATAGAGCTTCGCAGTTTCTTGGGTTTAGCTGGATATTATCAGAGGTTCGTGGAGGGATTCTATACCCTTTCCTCTCCATTGACTAACTGACACAGAAAGCAGTTAAGTTTCAGTGGTCCGATGCTTGTGAAAAGAGTTTTTAGGAATTGAAGTCGATATTGACTTCGGCACCAGTGTTGACCTTGCCAAAAGTTTTAGAGGGGTTTGTGGTTTATTGTGATGCTTTGAGGGTTCGTTTGGGGTGTGTGTTGATGAAATGTGATAAGGTAATAGCGTATGCTTCGAGACAACTCAATAATCACGAGAACAATTATCCGACGCATGATTTAGAGCTCACAACGGTTGTGTTTGCATTGAAGATCTGGCGGCATTATCTTTATGGGGTCCATGTGGACGTGTTCACAGACCACAAGAGACTTCAGTATTTATTCAAACAGAAGGAGTTGAACTTAAGGCAGCGGAGGTGGTTAGAATTGCTCAAAGAATATGATATAAATATTTTGTACCATCCAGGAAAGGCGAATGTGGTAACCGACGCTCTTAGTCGGAAATCCATAGGTAGCTTGGCACATTTGGAAGCAGGTAAGAGGCCTTTGGATCAGGAGGTTTATTAATTAGCCAGTCTAGGGGTCTGTCTTTCGGCCTCAGATGAGGGGAATGTCGTGGTGCATAATGGAGCGGAGTCTTCGCTTGTAGTGGAAGTCAAGGGAAAGCAATTCAGGGATTTGGCTTTGGCACAGTTGAGGGAAGCAATTTTGAATCACAAGACTTCAGCATTTTCACTCGGCAATGATGACGGTGTTTTGCGGTACCAAGGGAGGCTATGTGTTCCAGATATGGATAATCTTCAGGAGAGAGTTATGGTAGAGGCTCACAATTCTAGGTATTTTGTACACCCAGGTTCTACGAAAAATGTATCGCGATCTCAAGGAGATTTTCTGGTGGAATGGTATGAAGTGGGGTGTGGTGGGCTTTGTGGCTAGGTGTCCGAAATTTCAGCAAGTGAAGGTCGAGCATCAGAAGCCTGGTGGGTTGACGCAGCTTATCGAAATACCGATGTGGAAGTAGTAGATGATCAATATGGACTTCGTGATAGGATTACCCGCACTCAGCGCAAGTTCGACTCAATTTGGGTAATAGTGGATCGACTCACGAAGTCGACGCATTTCTTTCCAGTCAAATCCACCGATACTTCAGAACAGTACGCTCAGTTGTATATCAAAGAAATAGTCAGACTCCATGGAACTCCAGTTTCTATTATCTCGGATGGAGGGGCCTAGTTCACAGCTAACTTTTGGAAGACGTTTCAGCAAGGTTTGGGTACTCATGTAAATCTCAGCACAACTTTCCACCCACAAACAGACGGTCAAGCGGAGCAAACTATTCAGACGCTTGAAGATATATTGCGGGCTTGTGTATTAGATTTCAAGGGTAGCTGGGAAGATCACTTTCTTCTTATAAAGTTTGCTTACAATAACAGTTTCCATACTAGTATTCAGATGGCCCCATTTGAGGCTTTGTACGGAAGGAGGTGTAGGTCTCCGATTGGATGGTTCGAGGTTGGTGAGGCTGAACTGCTAGGACCGGATCTTGTGCACCAAGCTATGGAAAAAGTTAGAGTCATTCAGGAGAGGATGAAAACTACTCAGAGTCGTCAGAAATCCTATGCGGACGTTCGTCGTAGAGATTTGGAGTTCCAAGTAGATGATTGGGTATTCTTGAAGGTGTCTCCCATGAAGGGCGTGATGCGGTTCGGGAAGAAAGGGAAATTGAGCCCAAGGTATGTCGGGCCATATAGGATTGCTCAAAGGGTAGGACAGGTGGCGTATAGGCTGGAATTTCCCCTTGAAATGTCATTGGTGCATCCAGTGTTTCATGTGTCCATGCTAAAGAAGGTAATTGGAGATCCATCTGCCATCGTTCCAGTTGAGACCATTGAAATTAAGGAAGAATTGTCATATGAAGAGGTTTCGGTTGCTATTCTTGATAGGCAAGTCCGTAGATTGAGAAACAAAGAGATTGCTTCTGTTAAAGTGGTATGGCGAAATCAACAAGCCGAGGAAGCCATGTGGGAAGTGGAAAATGAAATGAAAGAGAAATATCCCCATTTGTTTGAATAAGTCTAGTAGTGGTCGTGAGAACTGCCATCTCTAAGCAATTGCACCTTTGTGTCAGGTTTTGTGCAAGAACACTCCACTTTCCTAATTTCCTTACTATTGTGACTTCTCAATTTTGTGCCACCTTTGTGTATATGCAAGTTTGTGGCATTAAATGAATTATGTATAGCATGCTGAAGTAATTGAATTACATACAATGTGATGAGGTAACCGAATTATGTGCAAGTTGTTGGAGTAATTGAAATGTGTGAAATTGGTTAACAATGTGTTTCGGGGGATCTCTGACATGTAGATAGGCCTAATTACAAAGGAAACTTTGGAAAAAATTTCAAAAAAATATCGGAGTTAGTGAAAATTGGGGGTTAGCTTATTGTGTTTTCAAAATGATTCCTCGATCATCATTCAAGGACGAATGATTTTTAGTGGGGGAGGATGTAAAGACCCGTAAAAATTTCATGTCTAAAATGATGCCCGAATAGGTCCATGTGTTGTTATAACTGTAGAAATTCTTAAAAACGGACCTTTTTGAAGTAAAAAGTACCCCGGGACTTAAAAGATATAATTTCCCCGAATTGCGCGTATCTGCGGTCCACTATGCGATCGAAGATCAAGTATGCGGACCGCATAGTGGTCGCATACCTGGACAGTTGTTGTCCATTTCAAGGACAGCTATGCGGCCCAAGATGCGATCGCATTTTGAGAATGCGGGCCGCATAGTTATCGCATTCTTGCACCTTTGTTCTTGCGGAAATAGTTATGCGACGCACTATGCGATCGCATAACAGGTATGCGGACCGCATAGTGGTCGCATACCTGGGCAGCATGCTTTCATTTTTGGCCCAGCTGAGGGCCATTTATGCGACAGGAATGCGGACCGCATAGCAAGAATGCGATCGCATTCCTGACCGCATTTCCTTCTTCGGGGCTTCTAATTTCTGATTTTAAAACTCGACCCCTAGTTTAATAAAACACCCCTCCCCTTTATTTTTAACACCTATCTGACTAACATAGAGAGAAGTGAGAGTGCGTTCTAGAGAGAGAAGTCCCCATCTTCCCCAAATTGGTCCTCCATCTCTACTCAGGCTTGGAAGTTTATCGAGTAGTCGTCATCTTCTTCATCATAAGAGGTAAGTCTTCACACCATTTCCCCAAATTCTCAGATTTTAGTTAGAATGAAACACACATAGGTTGGTTCTTGAGAATGAAAGTTGATTCCTTGCATGCATGTGAATAATCTTCCATAACCTAGTAAAGGGAAGCAAGTTAGAGTAATATTTCACTAAAAAGGGTTTAGTTAATCTAAGGGATCACATAGTATTTGATAAAATGCTCAAATAAATTCAATATTCCTAATTCTAAGATAATTGTGTCACATTGTGAACTAGATTGACGGTGCTAGACGGTTCGGTGAATTTTGATAGAAATTAAAGGGAATTCCGATTCGAGGTATGTATAGCTAACTTAATCTTTGTGGAGTCACCTTGTTGGTGTCCAAGCATTCAGTATGAGTTCTTGGGTTATGCATATGTGAATTGGTTGTTCTAATGTGTTGAGACGTAAGATTCTATTCTATGATTGTCCTAGTTGATTGCTATGCCACCATGCCATATGAGATTGTGAAAAGAGTAATTTCTTGTGTTTACTCTACCATGTGCAAAGCTTGATAAATGGTGAATTCATTGGCATGAAAGGGTGTACTTCCAAACAAAAGAAATGATAAAGAATCCAATTGTTGAATGTATCTAAGTGTTAAATGATGTGTAGTAAATAATGGAAAGGAAATGTGGATTTAACTAATTGAGCTATATGTTGATGGCATACCGCGTTTGGCTTACTGTTTGGTAAAGACTATTGTGAACACATGATTGTTTGGTTGTTATGAAATTATACTCTTGATGATATGAAGACTTGTGATGGAATTGTGGGCTGTTATTGCTGCTATGAAATGTGATTGTCTGATGGGATCGGGTTGCGCAACGCAACAAGAGGAAGAAGGGTGATATGTGAGAAGTAATAAGGGTGGAATGTGATTGTACGGTGGGATCGGGCTGCGCGCCGCAACAGAATGTAATAAGGCTGGAATATGATTGTTCGGTGGGATCGGGTTGCACGCCGCATCAGGAAGAAATAAGGGTGGATTGTTGAGAATGAATAAGGGTGGAATATGATTGTGTTGAAATACGAATCTGTGAAAATCTCTTTTGTGATTCTCTGTATCTCTGTGCAATAACTGTTTGGTTTCGTTGACTGCCTTCTATCTGTGCATTGCTTGATTTTACTTAGAGTAAAGTTTGTTCATACATACTAGTACTCTTCAATGGTACTACGTCCCTTTTTTCCGGGGGCGCTACATATTTTATATGAATGTAGGTGGTTCCATAGCACGTAGCTCAGTCCGCCGATAGTGGTGCCTCCTCTTCATCCCTTCAATAGTTCTGGTGAGCCCCACTTCCTCTCGGGGCCGCATGTAGTCTATACCGTCTTCTTTTGTGTATGTTGCGTCATTAAAGGTATAGCCGGGGCCTTGTTGCTGGCAAGTTTATGTAAAACTCCTAGTACTCTTAGAGGCTCCGTAGACACTGTGTGGGTTGTATATATGTATTTTGGGTAGTAGTTGTGTCTGGTCGAAATCTTGGTCTATATTGGAAAAGTTGCATGTATATATATATATATATATATATACATGCAACTTTTCCAATATAGACCAAGATTTCGACCAGACACAACTACTACCCAAAATACATATATACAACCCACACAGTGTCTACGGAGCCTCTAAGAGTANTATATATATATGTTTTTGGATTATCAAATGTTGAAAGTTAAAAAGGAAATGAACTTATGTTGTAAATCGTATTTTGAACTTAAATTGGCTAATTCATATGGAACAATGTATATTATAAACACGGGGTAACGCATTGGGTAGGAAAGGCAATCCAGGTCCGCTTGACCGGAAATAATTTGATTAGGCGCCAGTCTCGTCCCTCGGATTTTGGGGCGTGACAACATATTCAACAACTATTTGCTTCACACTGTCTTGCTCTCCTATTTGTTCATTTCCAAGCTGGTCATTGTTGTGAGTTGTGGATCTTTACGGGGAGTGTTACCTTGAACCTCGTGAGGTTCCCTGAGGCGATGGAGTTGGGGTTCCAGTTGCCTGTTGGTTGTTGTCGTTGGTGTTCGACAAGATTAAGTAAAGATAATTCAGGAATGCAAAAAAGGATTATCAGATTCCCGGTAACGGAACCAATTTGTTTAACCAAAGAACCAAATTCTTAGTCAAATCTATTTTAATAAGTACTCGGGTTTATGATAATCAAGAGAATTAACTAAGAACAATAATAAAAATTAGACTTGTTAAATAGGAAAATAATAAGTGCACAGAAATGTAAGTATATTTCAATAATGGTTCGAACGTGTCCATACAAGTGAGATCTTATTCCCTTTTATAGGGAATTTCTTAATAATAACATCTACTCTTATTAATTATTTAGCATTAATGAATATTATCATTAATGAAACGTTACAATAGGTAATCGTAACTATTGCGTGAAGATTCTGTAACGTTTAGCTCATTGATTGAAGATCTATGAATCTGCCCTTTATTCTGCCGTGGTTCATTTTGACCGTGTCTCTTCAACTCCTCAATTAGATTGGAGCTCCCACTTCTAATTATCTCGTGGGTGTTTTACCCCGTACCTCTTTGTTCCGTACCTCTTTCTAAACTCTCATCCAACTGTCATTTTTCTACTGCTCCACGTAGATTTCTTTGTCATCCAAGATATTACACGTGTAATATCTATTTTTTACCAATACATCTTCATCGACACGGGCCGAGATCCGCCATGTAATATTTGGTCGGTACATGTACATCTCCTCGTCTTCCTTTGGAGTATGAAGTAAAGATGGGCTCCGGAGATACCACTTGAGTCTCTCTAAGGCTTGTTGGCTTTCCGGGGTCCATGAGAAGTTTTTTTCCTTCTTCAACTGTTAGAAGAACCGATGGCTCTTGTAGGAGGACCTCGAGATGAATCGACCCAGGGAAGTTATGCACCTAGTTAACCTTTGAATGACCTTGATGTTGTCCACAACTTTGATGTCTTCGATAGCCTTGATCTAATCGGGATTAATCTTGATTCCTCGGTTAGACACCATGAATCCGAAAAATTTCCCGGACCCAACTCCGAATGCGCATTTCTCTGGGTTCAAATTCATATTGTATTTCTTAAATATTTTTAAGGTTTCCTGCAAATGTTTCAAGTGGTCCTTATCGCAGAGACTTAATCAAAATACTGTCAATGTAAACTTCAATTGATTTTCCAATTTGTTTTTCGAACATCCGATTTACTAGGCATTGGTACGTGGCACCGACATTTTTTAATCTGATCGGCATTACATTACAGTAGTAGGTGTCGTACTTAGTGATAAAGGAAGTTTTTTCTTGGTCGTTTGGGCCATCCGAATCTGGTTGTACCCAGAGTAGGCATCGGAAAGCTGAGGATCTCGTGGTCGGTCCTCGCATCGATCATGTGATCTATGTTGGGTAAAGGGAAAGAGTCCTTGGGACATTCCTTATTCATGTCTTTATAGTCTACACACGTTCGCAATTTATTACCCTTTTTAGGGACTACTACTACGTTTGCTAACCAATTTGAGTACTTAACCTCTCGGATGAACCCTATTTTAAGGAGTTTAGATACCTCGTCCTTGATGAATGCATGCTTGACTTCGGACTGAGGTCTCATTTTCTTCTTGATCGGGTGGAACTTCGGGTCAAAGCTCAACTTGTGAGTAATTATTTCTAGCGGGATCCTATCATATCAAGGTGGGACCAAGCAAAAACGGTCTATGTTAGCTATTAGGAATTGAATGAGTTTTTTCCTGAGCTCGGGACATAACCTCGTGCCCAAGTATACCTTACAGTTGGTCGAGTGCTCGATCAGTACGACTTTCTCCTGTTCTTTGACCATTGATTTGGTGGCATCAAAATCATCCGGGACTATAAAAGACCTAGGGACTCCGTAATCGTCGTCCTCATATGTCCCCTGCTTCTCCAGTTCGGTCGGGATCGCTGTCAGTGATTGCTATTTGGTTTTGTCCTTGGCGACCATACTCGGATCCCTTGGTGTTGAAAGTGCGGATAATGGGACCACCTCGTCGACTGCGAACATCGCCTTTGCGGCCGGATGTTCTCCATAAATTGTTTTAACCCTTCCTGGCGTTGGGAATTTCAACACCTTGTGCAGAGTCGAGGGAACTTGCCTCATGTTGTAAATCCACGGTCTCCCAAACAGAGCATTGTACCTCAAATCTTGTTCGATTACGTAGAAATAGTTTCCTGAGTGGTTCCGACGGTGTTCACTTCTAATGTTATCTCTCCTTTAGTGATTTCGCATGCCATGTTGAATCTGTTTAGAACTCGGACAACAAGCACGATTTGGTCTTGCAGGCCTAATTGCTCTACGACCCTCGATTTGATGATATCGGCCGAGCAACCTCGATGAATTAGCACACGCTTAACTCGAGATTTATTTATGAGTACGGATATTACCAACGCATGTTAGGGGTTGCATGATGCCCTCAGCGTCCTCGTCATTGAAAGACAAGGTTCCTCTGGCACGTAGTCTTGGCCCTGTTTTTCCCTTATGATGGATACTTTGGTGCACTTCAACATTGGTCCCTGGGGGACGCCGACCCTACCGATGATCTTATTAATGATGTGCTAAAGTTCTTCCAGCTCGATCTGCTTACTAGAGTCTCTATTCCTGAAATGGTTTTTGGCTCGATCGCTCAGGAACTCTCAGAGATGTTTGTTGTTAAATAATTTGGCCACCTCCTCCCTCAATTGTCAGTAATCTTCTGTTATATGACAGTGAGTGCCATGAAATATACACATTATGTTGGGGTCTCTTTGGGCTGGATCAGAGTGTACAGGTAGAGGCTAGTTGGTATCCTTGATGCGTCTGATGGCAGATATGATGGCAGCAACATCGACATTGAATTTGTACTCTGATAACCTTGGTGCCTCAATAGGCCTGACAAGCCCGTCGAAACTATTTTTGCTCATGAGTCCCCGATTATTTTGACTTAAATTGCTTCTCCTCTCACTTCTCACAGGGTTTCTCCTAGATCTGTTACCTCTTTGGTCCTAATTGTATGGTTCATAACGATCCATGCTTGATCATGGTTCACAATCGATGTCTCTCTTGAACCTTTTGATAGTCCTGATGGAATAAACAAGCCCATAAGGCGCCCCGAGCTGATCATCTTTGACACAAATTCTTGATTGATACCGGTTATGTACGTCCTCCCAAGTCACAACTGATTATTCTATCATATTTTGCTTCAAAAATTGGGTCTTTGGGTGAAGGCCTGAACGGCCCAATCGTCCGCGACCGGGGGCAAGTCCATTCGTTCCATTTGAAACCGAGACACGAATTCTCTGAGGATCTCGTTATCTCTCTCTTTCACTTTGAAGAGGTCTAACTTCCTGGTCTCGACCTTGATGGCCCCAGCGTGTGCTTTCATAATGAAATCTGCAAGCATAGAAAATGAATGAATAAAATTAGGGAGTAGTCTGTGATACCATATCAAAGCTCCTTTTGAAAAGTTTTCCCCGAACTTTTTCAGCGGGACGGATTTGATCCCATTATCCTCCAAGTCGTTCCCTTTGATAGCACACATGTAGGAGGTCACATGCTTATTCAGTTCGGTTGTCCTATTGTACTTAGGAATCTCAGGCATGGGGAACTTCTTAGGGATTGGCTTCGGAGCTGCGCTCGGAGGGAGAGGTGTTTGAACGAACTTCTTGGAATCCAGGCCCTTTAATATCGGCGGTGCTCCTGGGATCAGATCGACCCTAGAATTGTAGGTTTCCACCTTTTTATCATTAGCTTCGATTTTCTTTTCTCCCGACTCTACCCGTTTTTCCCATTCCTCGAGCATCTTTATGATTTCGGGGCTAGTCCCGAGTTCAGCTTCGTTCGGCCTCTCGGTGATCGGTTTGTTTCTGCGGGTGACTTCCTGGGATGGCTCGAGCTCAACATTGCTCGGGGCGCGGTTTTTGTTATGCAGTTGGGCTATTGCTACCTGTTGAGCCTGTAGCTTTTTTAAGATACCCGCAAGTTGATCCCATCACCTTTGTCGTCGTGCGTGTTTTGGTCAATCGATCAGACTCCCCCCTCCTCGGATGTTGTTCTAAGAATCGGTGGGTAAGTTTGCATTGACGGCCATATGCGAGCTAGCGTCGATCGGGTTCGCGACTGGAACTCCACTGAGATCGACATGGGGTACCTCGTTACCGAGTTCTATGTTCTTGTTCTCATCATGGTGACCAGATTCAGCATCCACACTTAGAAGGGCTGACTGAGAGTTCGACTTTTTAAATTTTGACCTGAAATTAAAAGACACTCCAAAGAACAACTGTAATTTGAGGTGTGTTATAGAAGTTTGTATCAAATATGCACTATTATCCTTAGCCCCATGGTGCACGCCAAACTGTTTACCCTCAAAATCGGATAACAATTAAATTTATAAGTGATAAGAGTGCGTAATAGCTCACTGATCGAGCGCTCTTGCGCCGAAGATGAACGGGGCTAAGCGATAGGATATGCGGATTAATTTGATACAAAGCGATAAATTGAATGAGATTGAACAAACAAAGATAAAATGAATTCAAACTACACGAGTAGGAAGATTCCAACCGTAGTGAAATATTTACCCTCGATCCGGGCTCGGAATATCCAGTATTGATGAACAAGGAAAAGAGCTAATAACAGAGAAAATAATAATATATTGCTTTGGGATGTGTGTTACAATGTTCTTCATGAATTATCAGACCCCCTTTATATAGTAGGAGAATCCTACTCCAGGTACAATTCCATAAAAGGTAAAAAAAAATTATATTTAGATGATATCTGGTTCTTCATTGATATCTGAAATCCCCGTCGTGATATCCGATCGATTACGGATATTACGGCCTTCTGTTGGTCGTGCTCGATTACTTGACAACGTTTTTCGAAGTCTTGCGGGGTTAGGACCGATCCCGAATTGTGACTCCGATATCCTCGAAAGCGGGCGTCGTGCCCCCACACTCTGGTTCGATGAGACCCTTGCCTCAATTCCGGTCCCTCGTCATTTTGTCATGAGCTTGGTTTATCCCATCGGAGACAGGAATGTTCCGTGAGCCCGAATTTACTCGTATACAATTTGTTCATATAAAAGGGAGTAAGTTATCTAATTTGTAATATAATTATAATCTCAGCATTATAATCTTAAAATATCCTGGTTTTGAACCAAACCACTAGGAGGGTAAGGTAACCCTACATATTTATTTCTTCAGCCTATTTTGGCACTTCGCGAAAAATGTACATTCGACATTATTAATTGTTTCACTCTGCCTTCAAAATTCTTCGATATTTAACTATATTTAGCTCCCGTTTGGCCATAGATTTATGTTATATTTAAAAAAACAATTAAAATATTATTTGTTTACGAAATATGATCATATTTTGAGAATTTATTTTTTTAAAATTTTCAAGTTCCCAACAACTAGTTTAGGGCAACTTTTGAGTGAATTTTTTTTTCCACCCACAAAACTTTAAATTTTCTTCAAATAAAATGCATGTCCAAACACAACTTCAACTTTCAAAAATTATTTTTCAGCACAACTTCAAAAATATTTTTTTCAAGTTTCAATCAAATTTATGTCAAAACGTAGCTTAATTTCATCTCAATGAACAAGTTAGCGAAAGAGCTAAAAAAAAAAGGTAGCTCAGTACACAAAGTATTTGTCGGTCATGCAAGGTCCGGAAAAGAGTCGCACCTTAAAAAGAAGGTAATATAACCGGTGCATCCCGACACATATACCAGTGACTGATTCCACGACTTATAACTTATAGTAACACATAGATAATTTTAATTCAGCTAAGAATGCCACTTACGAAGCCTTCTATGCCTGCATTTTGAGAGAGAAAAGTAACACTAGCTAACCACAAGAATCACATCCAAAGATAGGCATACTGATCATTGATGTTTAGAATAGTTTTTTTAGCTAAGTCGTTTGGTTTAAAAACAAATTATGCTGAAATTATTTATGCTGAGATCAGTTATACTGAAAATAGTTGTACTAATATTATTTCTTATTGACTCTTTGGTATGCAATATAACATTGGAATTATCAAATTTACTATTTTATTCTGAGATAACTTATTCTGGGAGTATTATTCCACTCTTTCGCAGATATTTAATCCTGGAATTCGGGATCCATTTTGACTAATGTTCTTCAGACATTTATAACGCGATTAATACAACGGCAACAACCCACTCTACAGAAAAAAATTTCATGTCATTGCAACATCAGAATTAGAAAAGAAACTGTCATTAGCACAATAAATTTTTCCCCAACCAACAACTGTAAGACCAGTGGTAGGTAAAGTTGGTGATAAACTAATGCACTAGCAGCACATGCGCTGATTGATGCGTATGCAAAATACTATGAAATGTATATCAGGAAAAATTAAAGTTTAAGGTATGGATTTAATCGGACCTACAATAATTTATGTCAATTTTTTTGTGTTTGTCGTAAAAAGTCTATGTAATATGTACAAATTATTAAATTAGAACGTAATAATCTGAAAGGGCTAGAAATTCGAACTCATATAATTCAAATCTTGGCGCCATCTCTACACAATATACATAGGGGCGGAGCTAGATCTGACATTAACAACTACGAGTTCGGATGGACCCAACAACTCTTGTATCCTATATTTGTATTAAGAGATTCATTAAATATATATATAAATATTTAATTTGCGAATCAAAGAACTAAGACGACAGAGGCGGATCCAGGATTCTAAGAAGATGATTGCACTATAACAAAGAGGTGAACATAGAATTTATATACGAAAACGAACTATGAGTTCGATGGTAAATTTAGAGCCATAAATTTTAAATCCCAACTCTATCTCTGAATATTAATATAATAAAATCGCACATGTTGAACCAACTGATTTTAAATCCTTAATTGGCCTCTGCACATACCATATTTATGAGAATCCAACAAGAGGGAGATGAGCTAATTAAAGATGAAATGATGGAAGATTTTTCTAGTTGCTATGAATTCATCTCCCCTTTCCATTATGGACCACTTAACATATATCCTGATCTTGATATTTGAACAGTAAAATTGTTTTCGTGTGATTTATATAGATCAGGGTTTCGAGTCATAGAAGCAACCACTAATGCTTGCATTATGGTAGATTGTCTACATTACATTCTTGGAATGCAGGCGTGCAGCGTCCCTGGACCCTGCGTAAATGTGAGATACTTTATGCATCGAGCTGCCCTTTTTCTCTAATCCCGGTGATGAAAAGAGGAAATGTCACTTAATGAAGGGAAACATTATATTCCATGATGTTCGTCAACTTATAAAAATTCGAAAAATCCCATGAAGACACAAGCACTGGAAGCTAAGGAAGAGCAGACTGGTCCTATATCATTTATAATTATTTGACACAAACTCACGAAGAGATAGATTGTGTTGCGTGATTTTTCTTAATTCCTTAGGTGTAACACTTCACTATTATTGGGTCGGGTCCACCCATAGAGAAATGTGTTTTTTCCTAATTTTTTTTATGTGAAACAAACGACGGCCGGGTTCGATTCCCTGCATCTTAAAGCAAATGTTTACATGAGAGGTCTTTTTTTGGTACCCAAAAAAATATCATCGAGAAAAATATCTTTGCATCAAAAGAGGAAATCCTTATTTTATGGACAGTGGTTCGTTTTATTACAACTATTTTAGCTTAAAACTACATATTACAATCAAAAGATCTCTATAACAGTCTCGTTTGTTCCGAATATTTTTTGACATTATAACGAAGTGCTGCTATATAGAACATAACATGAAAATTAATTCTGGAAAAACTTAACTTTTATAGTGAAGTATTGTTATATAGGAATGCTGTTATAGAAAAGTCTGACTTTACTATTAATTTTCTTGTTTTTTCATATACATACTGATAGTTTTGACTTTTGAACATACATCCGCCACTTTCTTCAGACAACTCACAAGACCTTCGTTGGGAAAGCACTTGGACGTACCTTTTATATCTATTTGTACATTTTAAGATGATGAGAATTGAGAAAAGGAAGATAAGAAAATCAAAACTATCTAGAAAACGCCTCGAGACCTTCTTTCAGAATAGATAATGGAGGATTACTTTTGCGCAGAGACGGAGTTAGGATTTTTAATTATAGAAATAGTAACTTGTTAAGTTTTGAATAAATTATTTATATATATTAAATAAATTCTTGTAACGCAAATACAGATTCTTAGCTAAATCATTGAATTCTACTTCTGTGTTTGGTTTTCAAACTTAACGGCTGCAAAAAATTTGGTTGACATTGAAAAATTAAATATTTGAAGTTTTTTTTTTTTTTTGAGAACAAATATTTGAAGTTAAAAGTTAAAAAGGAGTATTTAATTGTTTGGACATAAATTTTACTTAAAAGAAAGTTAAAATTTTAAGAGTGAAAATCACTATTATTTCACTTGAAATACTCTTTAAAAAAATTCAATTTCCAGCTATCGGTTGCTCCAATTTTTGGTTGACAAAAGGTTGTTGGTGGTGAATTCAAGAATTTCACCAAATGGCGTTCAGACTTTAATATTTATGTATATAACACAATAATTTTGACGAAGGATATTCAGTTTACCGCCTTCACTAACAATAACTCTGCTCCTAAAGATTATCCATCTGATTTTGTGAGTTTTCATACCAGCTTAAAAAGAATACTCTCCCCGGTTTAAAAATAGTGATTTTTTGTCTGTTTTCATACATATTAAGAAATCTACCTTTTAACATTAATTAGTAATGAAATTGATCATATTAACTTTTATTATTCCACATAAATACTCCTAACACATATTCCAACACTATTTACTCCAAAGGCAATGTAGGAAAAAAATAATTAATTTATTCTCGAAATCCGAAAAAATCACTTATTTTGGACCACAAGAAAAAAAAAATCAAAAAATCACTTATTTTGGACCGTAAGGAGTATAATGCTAGCTTTAATTGCGCACGATATTTCCAAATCCTAAGGAGACAAGAGTAAGAGGAATGCTATCATCTTAGGTCTACATATTAAACAATTTAAGCTAGGTGGGTTTGGTCTTAGTTAGCCCCCACATATTTCTTTCTTCTGTGTTAGGTTTTAAAAATTATTTAATCCGGTGGGATAATATTTGATTGAGATTGAAAAAAAAAAGATATTTGAAGTTAAAGTTGAAAAGGACTATCTAAAAATTGAAGTTATTTGGACATAAATTTTACTTAATAGATACAACTTGATAATATTTGATTGAGATTGAAAAATAAATAAATATTTGAAGTTAATGTTGGAAAGGACTATCTAAAAAATTTCAAACTTCCAACTACAACAATTATAGTTTTATTTGATAAAAGGTTATATGTGATTAATTGAAGAATTTTATAGGCGTTTAAGATTTAATATGTATAAAAGTAATATTTAACCTATATACATAATATTATTTTTCAGCAAACAACTGATCATTCCTTCTTCGATTGTTGTTCCGGCCCTAAAGATTATCTATCTCGTTTGGTGAGTTTAGAGATCATGGTTGTCTCTCCTGATCTATTAATTATGAAAATAGTACGGGCTAGTCAGTTTTTGGACTGGGTTTGCAAATTCAATAGAAAATTGTCACTATTTTACTGAATCACGAAAAGTTCCAGCATAATATGTTGAATCATGGAGCTCCTACGTATAAATTTTTATCATAATATGTTGGAATTCCAGCACACGAAAAGTTCCAACATAATATGCTGGATTATGAAGCTCCTGCGTATAAACTTCCAGCATATTATGTTAGAATTTCAGCAGATTATGAAATTTCAGCAATTTATGCTGAAATCTCATATGTAAAAAATTCAAAATTCCAGCATATTATGCTGAAATCTTTTCGGAATTTTAAGAGTATTTTTGTTCAAATTTTATCTTTGTCACGTCCCAAACTACCCGTTAGACGTGATTGGCACCCAACTAATACTACCTGCTAGGCGAACCAATTCTCTCTTAACCTTTTATACAAGCATTGAGAGATACACAAACTAGTTTAAACGTATTAAATATTAATAAATACGGAATAATTATCCAACTAAAATCATAATTTATTTATAAATTCTAATGAGAACTCAAATAATAAATCTCTAGCCCAAATTTAATACTAAGACAGTGGAGCATCTAACAAAGTAATACAAGTTTATATGACGGGCATGCAAACCCCAAAAGAAATAGTAGACATAAGATAGATAATAGTAAAACAGCGGCCTCCACAAATAATTCAGCGGCTCACCTCAGAAATAGAATCTACTCAACGAACTTGTTAGCCACTAGTCTCATTCTTAGCAACACTATCTGCATGGACATACAAATAAGGAGTGAGTTATACGTAAATATAACACAGTAAGATCTTCGATCCGCCACTTTATATACTCTTCGAACAAGTGTTCGAAAATACAAACACACAACGAGCATAAATTATCACGACCCAAAACCTATAATAGATCGCGATGGCGCCTAACACCGACGTTAGACAAGCCTACACGTGAACCTCCAATTTAATTATTCCTTTTTAACTGTTAAAAATAGAAGCTTCCTTACATACACCAAATAAAAGGTAAAATTTCATGCAACCGTACACACTTCCTTCTCAAAAATATCAAGTGCGAATAATACATAAACCATGGTAATAGTAATAAAAAGTACAGCAGTGCATAAACGCTAGAAGTACCCCAAAATCTGGTGCCACATATGCATGAGCAATCTAGGGAATATACAAAACTATAACAACTAATGTCCGAAGTAAAATAGACAGAACAATAAACAAGGTAGAGGGAGACTCTGGTGTTGAAGATCGAAGCAAGCAGCTTACCACTAAGTCTTTGTGGAAGTACGTCTATGCTCCCGTGCGACCATTGGAAGTAAATGTCTCAGTACATGCACATTCAATGTAGAAGTGTAGTATGAGTGCGTAAAAAATATGTACCCAATAAATATATAGTCTAACCTCGAAGAAGTAGTTACGAGGGGTCGACTTGACACTTACTAGCGGTCAAACACTAATAAAAAATACAAAGTAGACATGAAGGATGCACAACAAATAGCAATGAAACACATAAAAACATTAATAGTAAATTTTCAACATGGATTTATATCAATTCACTAAAATGTTAGAACCGACCTTGGAGGCACGAACTCAACTATTACCAAAAACCAAATCCAATCTCAAGTATTAAGCACGAGTTTGCCGAGCCGAATGCCCCGATCCCATGAGAATAGGTGTTACCATACCGCCCAAGTGAACATTCCGATCCCATAAGAGTAATATACAATACTGCCGAGGTGAACAATCCGGTTCCATAAGAGTAGAAAACTACCTTGCTCGCGGAAGTACATGCGAGTCGAGAAGACACGAAACTATAGCTCAACAAGTATTTCACAATTTTTCAAAGTAAGAGGCTCAATCAATATTTTTATTCTATCCTCAATCTCAATCATAAATTAAAGAAATCAAGTACGTAGGGTAAATACAAATAGCACAATTAAGGCATGATATGAATCTAAGTCTACCAGACATAATATAATTATAGCTACATACGGATTCTCGTCACCTCGTGCATACGAAGCTCCCGATAACAAGTAGCACATAATAATTAATATACCTAAGGATAAATCCCCTCTTACAAAGTTAATCAAGAGATTTACCTCGCTTCCAAGTTCATTATCCAGCTAGTTTACCTCACTAGAACTCCTGAAACGACGTCGAGCAATACGAAATTAATCAAAAGTCATATAAATAAACCAATATATGCTCAAAAATTCATATGTAACTATTATACTAATTTCTCAACCAAATTCGAAAAGTCCATAAGTCATCCCTAGCACACGTTTCAAAAAATTTCGAAGATAGATGTTACTCAATACCTGGCAAGCTCAAATATATAATTTATTCTCAAATTTCATAATAAATTTCATGGTCAAATTCTATTTTTACCAAACTTTAGGTTTCGAACCAAATCCCATAATTTTCACTAATTTTCAAGTTAAAATCTACCCATAATCTATGAATTTACTCAAAAATGGGTAGAATTCACATGCTTTGTGATGCTTGAGGAAAATCTTCTCAAACGAGCTCTCAAACCGGCCAACCTAAGTGAAAATGAAGAAAAATGAGCCCCCACCAGAGTCATAAATACTCGAAGTAAGCTCCCCAAATCCCGTATTAAAATCAAATCTGCCCAGGTTCGCTCTTCATCGCGATCGGGGAAAATGCCTCGCGATCGTGAAGGCCAACCTCTCCAAGCTGCCCAGGTACCCTTCGCGTTTGCGACTTCATGGTCACGATTGCCCAGCTGAGCCTGCCTTTTACGTTCCATCAGTCGCGTTCGCGAAGGCCTTCTATCTCTCAGCACATCCCACTCCCAGCATTCTTCGCGTTCACGAAGGAGGACCATGTCCTTCTCCGCATTCACGTTAGCCTTCTCGCGTTTGCGAAGAGTGAAATCATGAGCCCTTCATCATCCTTCTTCACGATCGCGGGACAACATTCGCAATGGTGAAGCACACTAGCACACCACAATTTCAATTATGCTCTAGGTGGTGGGAAACACACTCGAGCTACCCGGGACCCCGTTCAAATGCACTAACAAGTCCATAAACATATTGCGGACTTACTCGAAGCCTCAGAACACATAAAACAACACCAAAATCTTTAATTTCACCTCAAAACCTCATTAATCAACTTCTAAACTTCAAACTCATTTCAACCAACTCCGAGCGCGTCGAAACATACGTAGACAACTCGGAAAGACGCCAAATTTTACGCACAAATCATAAATCAATATAAGAACCTATTCCAAGGCCCAAAATCCCAAACGGACATCAATAACACCAAAATTCACTTCAAGTCAAACATAGGAAATTCTAAAACCTTCAAAATGCGAACTTTCAACAATAAGCGCTGAAACGCTCCCTCCCCACCCAAATATCAATCCAAATATACACCTAAGTCCAAAATCATCATATAAACCTATAGGAACCTTCAAATCATGGAGGTTGTTTACTCAAAGCGTTGACTCTAGTCAGACTTGGTCACCTTAGGCCATTATTATGGAACTAAGTGTTCTGAATTCCACCTGAACCTTTCCAAAATCAAATCAACGATCCTCGCAAGTCATAAAATAGTAAAAGCACATACGGAAAGTCTTAAATAGGATAACATGGATCTATAAAGCAAAACGATCAGTCGGATCATTACAGAAATAATATGCACATAAATTCTTTTACCATAATAATTACTCCATAAGGTCCAAATAATGATTGAACAACAATACTATATTATCTTAGAACAATATATACTAAGGACATGTCCTAAATGGTAGTGAAGAAAATTAACCGAACATCCCAACGAGTCCATGAAAACATAACAATGCTCCAAATTTATCGCGCCGGCATACACAATGGCCCAAATATATTACGACATCGAAGAAATAATTTTTAGTTCCCCAATGCCATAGCACGAGACTACGGTACACTACAAACCAGTTATAAATAATTTCAACTTTTTCACAAAACAATATATATTTGCGGTTGATCATAGACCATTGATTATGCCAAACATACGCTCGTCCCAACATATGGGTTAGGTAGACAAAATATACTTTCAAAACGGGTTATGGAAAATCAAGCACCAAAGTTTAAAGTCTCACTTACTGTCACGCCCCCTTTTTCTATCGCACGGGTTAGGTACGGAAAGATCGGGTTTATGACATTTTGGATAACTCCTTAAAAGAAAGGATTTAAGGAAGAGTTGCCACCTAACGATTTTTATGGTGCGTTAGGGCACCTAAAGTTGATAACTCGTGAACTAGTTTGCATTACCAGAGATTAGGTAAGGGCTTGAAATTATCCCAAGGGGAAGGTGTTAGGCACCCCTCAGGATCCACAACTGTGGGTCCCAGCCAAGAAGTTTTGTGAATTTGGACGGTGAACAAATAGCAAGTAAGGTTCAGATAAAAGGGGATTTCAAACAAGCATGAAAAAATCTTTAAAAGGTTTTGGAGAAAACATTAGAATAAACATTTGAAAAGAACTGTCCTAGGTTTAAAATAATACGGATCACATCAATGCAATACCCGTTATGTCACACCTCGAAAAGGCGGCTACACGTGGTATTAGCGCACCGATCATCATATCCGTATTCTACCCTTCCCACCCCGTAAAGGTTACTTAAAATGCGTGTGTTGGTTACGAATGCTTATTGCGTGCCATTACCCCCCCCCCCATCGTATGAGTCCTGGAAGGTATGTAGGACTACTAATCCTACAATGTGGGTATTAGGCTGAACCCCTAGGCTTAAAGGATAAAATACTAGGCGACATGCACAACAAGTAGGACCTCACATATAAAGGGACAGATAGGGGGAAAATAAAGGCTCATAAATCCCTCCACAGATAGACATACGATTGGCACATCTCAAACACACTTAAAGTCTCAGAGATGGGGTTAAAAAAAAGAGTTTTGAGTAAAAAAGTGAGTTGCAAGAGGAGTCTGATTTGGAAAACTTAGTGAAGGAGTAATTCAGAGAAATGGTTGATTTTTTAGAAATGCAGTTGTTTAGGGGGAGTGGTAAAATTTAGAAGTACAATGATTTAAAGCTTTCAGGAAACATAGCCGAAAATTATCGGGGCCTGGTTTTGAAGTAAAAATAGTGATAAGCGACCCAAAATACAGTAGCTTAACATATATGGTAGTTAAAGATAATTGCAGTGAAGAAGTAATAAGTGGTACCAAAAATACAGTAACTTCAAATATCCAGGGTAAGGGTTCAAAATGGCACGATTTTGTGTGAGTGAAGTATCTTTGAAAACCCAGTAGTTTAAAGCATAATAGTGCAAAACTCAGAAAGTCTTAAGGGAAGCAAATGCGTAATTTCGAGACTGTTTTAAATAGAGCCAGAGTTTTAGTAACACAAAGTGAACCTTAGTGAGGTAAAACAAGAATGAGAGCAACATGGTTCAAAAGGTTAAAGAGTTTGATTAGCCCTAAACATAATTGGTTTAATTTTATCGCATTTGGCCTAAAGTTGCCTAGGCGTCGTATACATTGCCTAACTATCTCAAAGGGTGAACATGCATATTTTGGATTCTGATTTTAAAGAATATATTTGCAGAAAATGTTTCAAGTAGGCTAACCACATTTTATTAGATTAAGCATGCTAATTAGGCATTTTAACGATTTGCAATTCAAACAAGTATAAGATCCTAAACAACAGGATATCTAATGCACATAGAAGTTCCTAACACGTGGTTTCTAAGATGGAAATGCAGTAATGACCTTATGACAGTTTATTAGGCTTGTTATTAACTGATCAGGATTATGAAATGAGGATGATAATATGTTGAAAGTGAAAGACCTAAACAGGATTTCTACCATATGAGATGCATGTCCTATACAAGTTATCTAATGCACAAATAAAGTCCTATAGGCATGTTTTTTCTACCCATCATCTAAGCTAAGCATGCATAACCCCTCCCACATTCACTATCCAGCCCCCAATATTCGTTTACAAGTTATTACAAACCTGAATAATAAACTACATTAAAAAGGGAAAATAAGAAGTTATTCTATAGGGAGCCTTCAACCAGGCCCAATCTCCCAGCCTCACTCCTTTCGAGTTTCACAGCCTTAATGGCCTGGGTGCGGCAAAGCTCCCAAGGGGCCCAATGGATCCCTGGCCAATACCAGCACCCAGGAAGATTTTAACAAAGTGCAGTTTGGAAATACCAGCCTTGTGTGTCAAAGTTTCATGAGTACTCAGGGGTACTCAAGGCAATGCTCACACGAACCTAATTTCTAAAAGTAGGGTGAAGTGCAGGGAAGAGAGGAAAGTTCATAGTTTAAGAAAGGAGTTTTCAAAACTGGGGAATTAATTTTGAAAGGTTAACTTAAAATAAACAGAAACATTAATCAAAAAGTTCAGCAATACAGGATTGCACACCAGGATAATGGGACAAAAAGGAAAAATAGATCACATAATAACACCAAGAGATTCAAAGCCTTATGAAAACTCACTAAGCATAAGTACACAAAATCAAAGAGGTTCAGGGGACCAAGAAATGGTTAGGTATAGACATGGTAGTAAACAGTAGCAGGAGACAGTTATAACAAGTAAAATTAGGATTAAACAATAGTCATAAGCATATAAGTCATAAGTAGTATACACGATAACAGGTAAAAGGTTCAGGGGGATCAGGGGACACATGATATTTGAACAGGAAAAGAAATAACCTAACGGATGTATACAAAAATAGGCAAGGTTTATAACAAGTATTGACTTCACTCATAGACATGTAAAGAGGTAAACATGGCAAGTATCAACAGGCAAACAAGGAGTTAATTACATGTTGAACAGTGGAAACATAGGTAGAAGACAATTAAGAATATGACAAACTGAAATATACATAAACACATTGGTTTGGAGCTTTGGAAAATTAATTAGAACATACCAGATGATAGAAGAGCACGACATACTGTAAGAGCAAGTGACAACACAATAGTAGCCCTGGATTACATCCGACTACTAAGAGACAAGAGCAGGGAACAATTGTAGAACAGGGAAAGAAAGAGAGCAAGAGCACAAGAGAGAAAATAGTGTGCAATGTATCAGTGTCCTCAACAGGAATCTCAGTGTTGTGTGTCTTAATTAATAGTGAAAGCAGAGTATATATAGTTGAAAAGAAAGTGGTGAATAAGGTAAAAATCAAGTCAAGTAGTGATTGAAGGAACTCGAAATCAATTAGTCAGGAAATTCAGGCAAGTACTCCCTTAACTCAAGGGATTTTATTCAATCGGTAAGAATCAGTAATATAAAAGGAAAGAAGAATCAGTACATGATTAATAAGGAAGGAATCAATTTTAGTTCAGTAATTTTGGGACTCAAAATCAATTAATGTAACAAGCAGTGCAAGTACTCCCTTAATTAAGGGAGTTAACTTCAAAAGGTAATAAGCAGGTAACAAATAAAGACAGAGGCTATACATAGTTTTGAGGAGATAATTCAAGTAGCAAGTGTAGAACAGGCAAATTAGGATAGATACATAATACTCTAATTAAGTAAACAAATGTAAGAATCAATTAACAGCATAGCCAATCACATAATAAGGAAAGAGATAGAAGGAAATCAGTAAAGATGCTGCCACAGGAAAGTAGTGAGGCTAGTCTCGGTTGAGATTCAAGTCAGGGGAATCAACACCAAATCAAAGGAAAGTTTTGCACAAATAAGGAAACAATTCAGGCTCAGCCAAGAGTCATAAGAAAAATACATGAAATTACAGCATGAAGGAAAGTACCACAGCCTTAAAGAAAACTCGTAAGAATCAGTATAAAATCACCATGTAAACAATCAATAGGATGTATAGTCAAATTTACCAAACAATATATAGCCCCTTTTGAACAATATCAGGAAAAACCCTAAGCAAAGAACACAGAATAATAGGGGATTGAAATAAAAGCACCAAAATTAAGTAGGGAGCATAAAACTCCGATAAAAATCCAAAGGAACACACAGAAAAGCAAATATGATGAAATTGATACGAATACAAACCCTAAAACTGGGGTTTCATCATAAACATGAAATTTAAATAGGAATATGTCTAAAAATATACTGGAACTCAAGATTAGCACTAAAATCAGAAGATAAAGTGTTTTCAAAAGGGTTGAGAAACCCTTCGAAAAGGGGACAAAAGCATTTTAAACTAGAATATATTGTAAAGATCAAGTAGAGAATGATTCAAAATAGGAAGGAATGAGTCGAAAATAAAATACAGAGATTTACAGGTTTGGGTCAAGATTAGGGTTTCGTGAGACACCAGAGAGAAGTAAGGAAAAACATGGCCGTGAAACTCAGGACAATGGCGTTTAGAGCCCCATTGAGTCAAAAACCATTGGAGACGGCCGGAAACAGCCTTAGGCGGAGCTTCCAGTGGTGATCCGGCATGGTCGGAACCCATGGAGGTCTCAGAGATTGAAGAGATCGGAGAGACAAGGCTTCACGACGGCTGGTGGTCGAAAGAGGTGAGGCTGGAAGTGGCCGGAGAAAGCCATCGGAGAAGACAAAGAACCAGAAGGTTCTAGAGAGAAGGGGGAGAAGAAGAGACAAACAAAGAGAGTGAGGAGTCTCGAAATGAGACGGGGATGGGGGTTTGGTTAGGGATTAATTAAGGAAATAGAAATCTGGGCCGTTGATCTAATCTGATCAACGACTCAGATTGATTTGGGGGATCTAGGCCGGGTAAAATAAAATGGTTGGGCTGGGTTAATTGGGTTTGGGTCTTGGGTTAATTGGGTTTAGGTAGAGTATTTAATTAGGCTAGCTTTTAAATAAAAGGTGGCTAAATATTAAATACCCCAATAATTATACAAAAAATGAAATTGAGTTTAAATAAATGAAATTAAGGGAATTAAACAATATTAAATATAAAAATGACTAATTATCAAATTAAAATAACATAAAGTGTGCAATTGGGCTATAATTGCAAAGTTACTGTAATTAGAATTAAAGGATACCCAATTGCTAATTTGTGAAATAATTGAATCCTAATGGACAACAATGATTAAAATGATATACCGAGCTGTGACACATTTCGAAATTATTTATAACATAATTTAAATATGAAATATTGAATAAACATGCGAATAATTTAATAAAATAGGAAAAATAGGGAAAAATGCTTATTATTTTAAATTGTGATTTTGAAAGCTTATATGCAAGTTTGAAAATAATTTGAGGAAAAATTGGGTATCAACACTTACCTCACAAATGACAAGTTTTCCAACATCACAATGTCTAGATCACTAACCAAACGATCTCCGATGACCTCAATCTACGTAAAATATTAATTATGCTAGTCGGAGTTATTTCATAATTGTTATACCAAACTTAATAAGTGATACGCTAACAATTTAACTAATCCCTTAAACACTCACGTATCTAAAACTCAGTAAACATGAAAGATTCCTAAGCTTTATGGACTCATGACTCGTCAATACAGCTGCAACTATACATGAGTTGAATTATTCAATACTAATTACATGAATGTGTAATGTAATTAAACTAACACTAAGTGTAGATCCCACGTATTCCCTGTGCAAATTATTTGACTCTAAAATGCAATGTTACAAAGTTTTGTCCATAATATTAAGTATTTCATTATTACTCAATCTATCATGTGTAATGACCCGACTGGTCATTTTAAGTATTTGTATTTTTCTCGGTAGTTTGAGGGCTCGAGTATCCCCGTATGATGTATTATGATTTGCGTAAATCGTCAGTGTTAGTTTTCAAGTTATCCGGATTCGATCTGGAAGAATGAACTTCGAGATTTAAGCTTTGAATTGGATGAGCTGACCAAGTTTGACCTTTTAGCATTGGGGCTAGGAATTGAAGTCTGTGGGTTCCGTTAGCTTCGTTGGGTGATTTTGGACTTGGGAGCGCGTCTGGATTGTAATTTGGAGGTCCGTAGTCGAATTTGTCTTGAAGTGGCGGAAGTTGGACCGGGGGTGGAGTTTTTGACATCGGGGTCGGATTACAATTCTGAAAGCTGGAGTGAGTCAGTAACATCAAATATGATGTGTATGCAAAATTTGAGTTCAATTGGACGCATTTCAATAGGTTTCGACAATGGTTGTAGAAGTCGAAGTTCCAAAGTTCATTGATTTTGACTTGAGGTGAAATTCATCATTTTGAGTTTCTTATGCATGAGTAGAAGCTCCGCGTAGGTTCGTTTTGTCATGTAGAACTTGTCTGCAAAATTTGGCGCCATTTGGAGTTGATTTGATATGGTCGGACGTTTGGTTGCGATTCTAGAAGTTCTTGAAGTTTCCTTCATGCGTTTTGGCGTCCGGTTCGTGATTCTAGAGGTTATTTTGATGTTTTGATTGCACGAGTAAGTTCGTGTTATTTTTTTAGACTTGTGTGGGTTGTGCCGGGATCGAAGTTGCACCCTCAAGGGCTCGGGTGAGTTTTGAATTAGTTTCAGATTGTTTTTTTTAATTTTGAGTGTTGGTTCTGGTGTCATCGTATTTGCGAACTTGGGCTGCTGGACAGGAGTTCGCTTTTTCAAAGAATCTCTTGCATTTGCAATGGCCCCATTTCGCATTTACGAAGCGTTTGGTCAGAATGCGACCTTAGTAGGAAAATCTCTAGTTTGCATTTGCAATAATTTGTTCTCATTTTGTCACGATCCAAATTCCCAACCTTAGGGATTGTGATGGCGCCTAACACTACATTTTCTAGGCAAGCCACTGTTAGAGTTTGATTAGCTATTTTCCTTTGGTTATCCATATAAACATAATAAACAATTATAAAATAAAATTAAGCTACTGCCTTTCAATGAAAGAATCCCAAACATGAAATAATAAATACTTAAATAAACCGAGCCACGAACTAATTATATAAATAACTCTTAAACTGTCCTAGGATCTGGTGTCACAATTCACGAACTACTAAAGAATACTACAAATAATGGGCTGAAAGAAATAATATGTAACTGTTTTGAGTCAAATAAAATAGTAGTCTAAGTAATGTAGAGACGACTCTCGGGATCTGAGAACGCAGACAAATATACCTCGTGTCTCCGAAAAAAGAATAGGTAGTAGCTCTAAATGTCTCTACTGCTGGCCGGTACCTGGATCAGCACAAAAGAGTGCAGAGTGTAGTATCCGTACAACCGACCCCATGTACTGAGTAAGTGTCGAGCCTAACCTCGACGAAGTAGTGACGAGGCTACGGCGGGGCATTTAACAATATAACCTGTGAAAATAATAAATAATAAAGCAAGAAATAAATCTAAAACAAATAAGTAATAACAACTACAACAACAATTTCAATTAACTCAGTCACCCTTTCCAGGTCTCAACTATAACCAATACTCAAATAAATTACCAAATATTCAAACTTTACCTTAAAATAACCACATGTACAAAATATGAGAAAAACCGTAGAGTAAGACAAGAATTTCCAAATCTTTGTAACTAAAATCAGTAAAACATAATTATTCACCCTAATCACATTCAATTTCTCCACCCTTATCATAATCAATTTCTCCACCCTTATCACAATCAATTTCTCCACCCTTATTACAATCAAGTTCGCCCCCTTATTACAATCAAAATTTTCACCCTTATCACAATCAGTTTCATTTATTTATCAAAAACTTTCACAATTCAAGCCAGGCCTTTCACAAACACTTTTATTTCAACAATTGCAAATAGAAAAACCGTACTCCACATGAACTCATCATTATTATCACAAAGATGAAACCAACAGGTACATAATTATATACATATCTCGTAAAAACAAATATCGAGCTACACCACATTTCTATATCACCAGGAAACCAACCAAACAACCGATACTCTTCCAAAATAACCAAAATAATATTTAACAGCAAAGTAATAAGGCCTAGTAGTCATGGAAATAATAATGAACATAGAACAATTAGGACAAGGATCAATTAAATTGGATACTGGGAAAGGATCATGTTTAACAAACAACTTGGTGGTGCATGGGTACTCGTCACCTCACCTATACACCACACACATGCTAATACACATAACAATTAAGTTGGAGATTCCTATTCCCTCAAGTCAAGGTTAAACCAAGCGCTTACCTCAATTTCGAGGCCACTCACTGCTCAATCACTGCTTTTCCTCTAGAATCTTGTTCTAACTTCCTCGAATCTAATCATAAGTAACTCAATATCATTAAATAAGGCGAAAGGAACTAACTTTATTGAAAATATAGTTTTTCCTAAGTTTTTTAAAAAAGGTGAAAAACCCGACCCTGGGCCCGCTTGGTCTAAACTCGGGGTTCGGACCAAATTACATTTACTCATTCACCCACGAACCTATATATACAATTAGTTTCAAAATCCGATATCAATTCGATGTAAAAATTTAATTTTTACATAATTCCCTAATTCTACCCAAACCCTCAATTTTTGCCATGAAAATTCTTAGTTTTTGATTTAAAAGTGATTAAAAATAATAAGGAAATGAAAGAGTAAAGTTTATAATTGATTTCCTATGACTTGGGGATGAACTTTGGTGAATAAATTCGTTCCTGGGGCTGTGGGTTCGAAATTATGAAGAAGAAGAAGGTCTGCCCATTTTTTTAATGGGTTTATATACTACTGGGCAATAACCCTTCGCGTTCGCAGCACCCTGGCCGCGTTCGCATAGGGTCCTGGCCCCAAACCTATGCGTTCACGACCCAGGGCCCGAGTTCTCATAGCTTTAGGTTCCCTAGCCTCCGCATTCGCAACTAGTGGTGTGCATTCTCATAGAGGGAAAGCCAGGCGGCTCCCCGAGCCCACTAATTCTATGCAATCGCATATGGGAGGTGCGTTCGCATAGAACAAAACATCCCCCCCCCCCTAGCATTTTTACCCTTTGCGTTCGCGTTCATAGTGATGCGAACGCAATGCATTAAATATTTGTGCACCAGCAACATCAATTACAACAGAAGTTTAAGTGTAAAATGATCTCGTGGCCTACCAAAAACTCACCCGAGCCCTCGGGGCTCTAAACAAAACATGCACGCAAGTCTAAAAATATCATACGGACTTGCTCGTGCAATCAAATTATGAAAATAACATGTAAAACCATGAATTGAACCCCAAAACTCATCATTTTCATCAAGAACACTTATAGTTCATAGCTTTTCAACTGGATGTCCGAATCACGTCAAACGAACGTTTTTCACCAAATTTCACAGGCAAGGCTTAAATATCATAACAAACCTGTATCGAGCTCCGGAACCAAAATACGGGACCGATACCAACGGTTTTACACACTAATTATTTTCTTTATTTCATTAATATATCAGCACAACAATTACTTTCAGAAATTGATTTCTACGGATTCGGACCTCGGAATTCATTTTCAGGCATACATCTGAGTCCTATATTTTACTGCGGACCTCCCGGGATCGTCAGAATACTAATCCGGGTTCATTTAATCAAAATATTGACCAAAGTCAATTTTTATCAAATTTAACTCTAGAAATTTCTATTTCTCATATTTTCACATAAAAGCTTTTCGGTTTCACGCCCGGATTGCGCACGCATATCGAGGTAATTAAAATTAGTCTTTTAGGGCTATTAAGCCTAGAACAGAGTCTAAATTCATAAAATGACCCATTGGGTCATCACAATCTCCACCTCTAAAACAAATGTTCGTCCTCGAATGGACATAGAAAATTACCTGAAATGGAGAACAAGTGTGGATATCTACTCTGCATGTCCGACTCGGAATCCCAAGTAGTTGCCTCAACGGGCTGGCCTCTCCACTGCACTCGAACTGAGGGATAACTCTTATACCTCAACTGACAAACCTGCCGGTCCAAAATAGCTACCGGCTCCTCCTCATAAGTCAAGTCTTTGTCCAATTGGACAGAGTTGAAGTCTAACACGTGGGATGGGTCACCATGATATTTCCAGAGCATAGACACGTGGAATACCGAATGAACTGTGGATAACCCTGGAGGCAACACGAGTCTTTAAGATACCTCCCCCACTCTATCAGGAATCTCAAACTCTGATAAACCTAGGGCTCAACTTACCCTTCTTCCCAAAACTCATAACACCCTTCATGGGCGACACACGAAGCAATACTTTTTCTCCAACCATGAATTCCACATCACGAACTTTACGATCGGCATAACTCTTTTGCCTAGACTGAGCTACACGAAGTCTCTTCTGAATAATCTTGACCTTATCCAAGGCCCCATGAACTAAGTCTGTACCCAATAACTGAGCCTCTCCCGGCTCAAACCATCCAACTGGCAATCTGCACAGTCTACCATATAACGCCTCATAAGGAGCCATCTGAATGCTCGGCTGATAACTATTATTATAGGCAAACTCCGCAAACGGCAAGAACTGATCCCACAAACCTCCAAAGTCAATAACACATGCGCCGAGCATATCCTCCAATATCTGAATAGTACGCTCGGACTGCCCGTCAGTCTGAGGGTGAAATGTTGTACTCAACTCTACTCGAGTATCGAACTCATGCTTAAATGACCTCCAAAAGTGCGAAGTAAACTGCGTACCCGGATCAGAAATGATAGACACGGGCACACCATGAAGACGAACTATCTCCCGAATATATAACTCAGCCAACCGCTCCGAAGTATAAGTACTTGCTGCAGGAATGAAATGTGCTGATTTCGTTAGCCTATCCACAATAACCCAAGATGCGTCAAATTTTTTCTGAGTTTGTGGGAGTCGAACAACGAAGTCCATAGTGATACGCTCCCACTTCCACTCAGGAGTCTCTATCTGCTGAAGCAAACCATAAGGTCTCTGATGCTCATATTTTACCTACTGACAATTTAAGCAACGAGCCTCATACGCAACAATGTCCTTCTTCATTCTTCTCCACCAATAATGCAGCCTCAAGTCTTGGTACATTTTGGCTGCACCTGGATGAATCGAATACATAGAACTGTGAGCCTCCTCGAGGATCAACTCACGAAGGCCATCAACATTAGGCACACATAACCAACCCTGCATCCTCAAAACACCATCATCTCCAACTGTAACCTGCTTGGCACCAGCGTGCCGAACTGTGTCCATAAGAACCGCCAAATGTTGGTCATAATCCTGCCGCTCCCGGATATGCTCAATTAGAGAAGACCGAGAAACTTTACAAGCAGTATCCAACCTCACGAACTGATCAGCCAACGTATGAATTTTTGAAGCTAACAGCCTCTCACCAACTGGAATATATGCAAGGCTGCCCATACTCACCGCCTTCCTACTCCATGCATCGGCCACCACATTGGCCTTCCCTAGGTGATATAATGTGGTGACATCATAATCCTTCAGTAACTCTAACCATCTCTGCTGCCTCAGATTTAGATCTTTCTGCTTGAATAAGTACCAGAGACTGCGATGCTTAGTGAAAACCTCACACGCTACACCATAAAGATAATGCCTCCAAATTTTCAATGCATGAACAATGGCTGCCAATTCTAATTCATGAACATGGTAATTCTTCTCATGGACTTTCAACTGACGAGACGCATATGCAATCACTCTGCCATTCTGCATCAATACCGCTCCAAGTCCAACTCGGGAAGCATCACAATACACCGTGAAAGAACCCAAACCTGATGGTAACACCAACATCGGTGCTGAAGTCAAGTCTATATTGAGCTTCTGAAAGCTCGCCTCGCACTCATCTAACCATTTAAATGGGGCACCTTTCTGAGTCAATTTAGTCATTGGAGCTGCTATGGACGAGAACCCCTTCACAAAATGATGGTACTAACCCGCCAAACCCAATAAACTCCTAATGTCTGTAGCGTAGTGGGTCTAGGCCAGTCCTTGGTTGCCTCTATCTTCATAGGATCAACCTGAATACCCTCAGTTGATACGATATGACCCAAGAAGGCTACTGAATCTAACCAGAACTTACATGTAGAAAACATGGCATACAATTGATTATCTCTCAAAGTCTGGAGTTCTATACGGAGGTGCTGCTCATGCTTTTCCCAATTGCGAGAGTGTATAAGAATGTCATTAATGAACACGATCACGAAGGAGTCCAGATGAAGCTTGAAAACACGATTCATCAAATCCATAAAGGTTGCTGGAGCATTAGTTAGCCCAAATAACATAACCAAAAATTCATAATGCCCATTCCTCGTCCGAAAGGCTATCTTAAGAACATCGGACGCCCTAATCTTCAGTTGATGATAGCCCGATCAAATCAATTTTCGAAAAAACTCTAACACCCTGAAGCTGATCAAATAAGCCGTCTATCCTCGTTGGATACTTATTTTTTATAATGACTTTATTTAGCTGTCGATAATCTATACACATTCTCATCGACCCATCTTTCTTCTTTACAAAAACAACTGGTGCACCAAAGGGCGAGACACTAGGTCTTATGAAACCCTTATTTAGCAAGTCTTGCAACTGTTCTTTCAACTCTTTCAATTCTGGTGGGGCTATCCGATATGGATGAATGGAAATCGCCTGAGTGCCCGGAGCCACATCAATACAGAAATCAATATCCCTGTCGGGTGGCATCCCCGAAAGGTCTGCAGGAAATACCTCAGGAAACTCACGCACGATAGGAACTGACTCTATGGACGAAACCTCGACATCAAAATCACGAATATGATCCAAATAAGCCAAACACCCTTTCTCCACCATGCGGCGAGCCTTAACATATGAAATTACCCGGCTGGGAGAATGACTAGGGGTCCCTTTCCATTCTAATCGAGGCAACCCTGGCAAGGCTAAAGTAACTGTCTTGGTGTGACAGTCCAAGATGGCATAATAGGGCGACAACCAATCCATGCCCAATATAACATCAAAATCAACCATGTCTAGAAGTAAAAGATCAACACTAGTCTAAAGACTTCCAATGAGTACCACGTATGAACGATATGCTCGATCTACCACAATAGCATCCCCCATCGGTGTAGACATATAAACAGGAACATTCAAGGGATCACGGGGAACATTCAAATACGAGGCAAAATAGGACGAAACATACGAATAAGTAGACCCTAGATCAAATAAAACTGAAGCGACTCTATCACAAACTGAGATGATACTTGTAATAACAGCATCGGAGGACTCCTCCTCAGGCCTGACTAGAAATGCATATAGTGGGGGCTGGGCCACGCTACCCTAAACCACACCTGTGGGAGGACCTCCACCTCTAGCTATCTGTCTTCCACCTCTAACATTCTGGCCTCTACCTCTAACTATCTGACCCCTACCCCTTGCTGGCTGGGCAGTTGGTACTGGAGATAGTGCTAAAACTATAGCACGAGAACCACGCTGCTAAAATTGATTACCCACGTACTTCAGATAAGTCTTACGGACATGCCCATATTCACCACACTCGTAACATCCCTGCTGAAGAGTATGCTGACCCGGACAAATCGGCTGACCTCGTGGAACTTTCTGCAGAGGAGGTTCTCTAATAGGAGCTGAAGGAACACTATACACTGGCTGAACAGATGGAGGCAGATAAGAACCACGACCAACCGAAGTACCATTTGAAGCCTGTAGTGCTGAATAAAATGGCCTGGAAGAATGGCCTCTGCTAAATGAAGTCCCACCTCCAGATGAGGCACCACTGAAACCACCAGAATGGAGAGGTCTATTGTCTGACCCCAGACCTCCCATCCCAAAAACTGACTCAACCCTCCTAGCTATATTAGCTGCATCATGTAAAGAAATCTCGGACCGTATCTCCTTGTCCATCTTCAACCTGATGGGCTGAGCAAGGCCATCAACAAACCGCCTGACCCTCTCTCTCTCCGTGGGCAATAAGAGAATAACATGTCTAGCCAAATCCACGAAACGAGTCTCATACTAGGTCACAGTCATGCTACCTTGCTGAAGTCACTCAAACTGACAGTGCTTCTCCTATTGAGTAGTAACAGGCAAGAACTTCTCCAAAAAGAGATGAGTGAACCGATCCCAAGTCAGAGCAGGTGATCCAACTGGCCTAGTCAACAAAAAATCCCTCCATCATTTCTTGGCGGAACCAGTCATCTGAAACGCAGCAAAATCGACCCCATTGGTCTCCAAAATATTACGCAACACCTCATGACAACTATCCATATATTCTTAAGGGTCCTCTGAAGTAGAACCACTGAAGTGAACAAGAAATAACTTAATGAACCTGTCCAACCTCTATAAAGCATCGGTAGACATAGCTGCCCTATTAACGGGCGGCACTGTTGCTAATGGCTGAATTACCCCAACTTGATTAGCCACTAGGGTCTGAACCTGAGGAGTAGTCTGAACTGGAGTGTGGGTAGCAGGAGTTTGGACCCCTCCTCCAGCCTGAGATACGGCTACTACAACATGGAATGTTCCAGTTTGGGCCACACTCTCCATCAGGACCACTAAACAGACCAAAGCATCATGAAGAACTGAGGTAGCGATAAACCCCTCGGGAACCTGAGTTGGTTCCGTTGGAATAGTCTGAGCTGGAACCCCCTCATTAATCTCAATCTGGGGTTCCGCAGCTAGGGTTGCTTCCTGAGCAACATGATGTGTCCTGCCCTTACCTCGGCCTCTGGTCCGGCCTCGGCCTCTACCCCTAGTAGGAGCTACTACTGCTAGAGGACCGGAATGCTAGTCAGCGAAAGATGAAGCACGTGTTCTCACCCTCTGCGAGAGAATAGAAGAATCTAATCAGTATTTGAGATACAAGAATCGCATGATAGAGTATAAATAAAAGTGGAGTTGTTCCCTAAATCAATAGCCTCCGAAAGATAAGTACAAACGTCTCCGTACCGATCCTTCAGACTCTATTAAACTTGTTCACGAATTGGGATACCTAAGCAACCTAGTGCTCTGATACAAATTTTTCACGACAAAAATTCCTAAACTTTGGGATCGTGATGGCGCCAAACACTACACTTGCTAGGCAAGGCAATGTTAGAGTTCGATTAGCTATTTTCCTTTGATTATCCATATAAACATAATAAACAATTATAAAATAAACTTTAGCTACTGACTTTCAATGAAAGAATCCAAAACATGAAATAATAAACACTTAAATAAACCGAGCCACAAACTAATTATATAAATAACTCTAAAACTGTCCCAAGATCTGGTGTCACAATTCACGAGCTACTAAAGAATACTACAAATAATGTGCTGAAAGAAATAATGTGTAACTGTTTTGAATCAAATAAAACAGTAGTCTAAGTAATGTAGAGAAGACTCTCGGGATCTGCGAACGACGACAGATATACCTCGTGTCTCCGGAAAAGGAATAGGTAGCAACTCTAAATGTCTCTGTTGCTGGCCGGTACCTGGATCTGCACAAAAGAGTGGTGAGTGTAGTATCAGTACAACTGACCCCAAGTACTAAGTAAGTGTCGAGCCTAACCTCGACGAAATAGTGACGAGGCTACGGTGGGGCATTTAACAATATAATCTGTGGAAATAATAAATAATAAAGCAAGAACGAAATCTAAAAAAAAAAATTAATAACAACTGCAACAACAATTTAAATTAACCCAGTCACCCTTTCCACGTCTCAGCTATAACCAATACTCAAATAAATTACCAAATTTCCAAACTTTACCTTAAAATAACCACATGTACAAAATATGAGAAAAACCGTAGAGTAAGACAAGAATTTCCAAATCTTTGTAACTAAAATCAGTAAAACATAATTATTCACCCTTATCACATTTAGTTTCTCCACCCTTATCACAATCAATTTCTCAACCCTTATCACAATCAATCTCACCACCATCACAATCAATTTCTCCACCTTTATCACAATCAGTTTTATTTATTTATCAAAAACTATCACAATTCAAGCCAAGCCATTCACAACACTTTTATTTCAACAATTGCAAATAGAAAACCGTACTCCTCATGAACTCATCATTATTGTCACAAAGATAAAACCAACAGGTACATAATTATATATATATATCTCGTAAAAACCAATATCGAGCTGCACCACATTTTTATATCACCAGGAAACCAACCAAACAACCGATACTCTTCCAAAATAACCAAAATAATAATTAACAGCAATTTAATAAGTCCTAGAAGTCATTGAAACAATAATGAACATAGATCAATTAGGACAAGGATCAATTAAATTGGATACGGGGAAAGGATCATGTTTAACAGACAACTTGGTGGTGCATAGGTACTCGTCACCTCACCTATACACCACACACATGCTAATTCACATAACAAATAAAATGGGTATTCCTTTTCCCTCAAGTCAAGGCTAAACCAAGCACTTACCTTAATTTCGTAGGCCACTCACTGCTCAATCATTGCTTTTCCTCTAGAATCTTGTTCTAACTTGCTCGAATCTAATCATAATTAACTCAATATCATTAATTAAGGCTAAATGAACTAACTTTATTGAAAAATATAATTTTTCCTCAGTTTTCTCAAAAAAATTGAAAACTTGACCCCGGGCCCGCTTGGTCTAAACTCGGGGTTCATACCAAATTACGTTTATCCATTCACCCACGAAACCAAATATACAATTAGTTTTGAAATCCGACCTCAATTCGATGTAAAATAATTTTTACATAATTCCCTAATTCTACCCAAACCCTCAATTTTTTCCATGAAAATTCTTAGTTTTTGATTTAAATGTGATGAAAAACAATAAGGAAGTAAAACAGAAATTTTAGAATTGATTACCTATGACTTGGGGATGAACTTTGGTGAAGAAATTCGTTCCTAGGGCCGTGGGGTTCGAAAATACGAAGAAAAAGAAGGTCTGCCCATTTTTAAAAGGGTTTATATACTACTGGGCAATAACCCTTCGCACTCGCAGCACCCTGTCTGCGTTCGCGTAGGGTCCTGGCCCCAGACCTATGCGTTCGCGACCCAGGGCCTGTGTTCACGTATCTTTAGGTTCCTTGGCCTCTGCGTTCGCGACTGGTGGTGTGCGTTCGCATAGAGGGAAATCCAGGCGGCTCCCCATGCCCACTAAATTTATGCGTTCGCATATAGGGGGTTGCGTTCGCATAGAACAAAACGATCCCCATCATTTTTACCCTATGCGTTCGTGTTCACAGTGATGCGAACGCAATGCATTAAATATCTATTCACCAGCAACATCAATTACAACAAAAGTTCAAGTGTAAAAAGATCCCGTGGCCTACCCGAAACTCACCCGAGCCCTCGGGGCTCTAAACAAAACCCGCACGCAAGTCTAAAAGCATCATACGGACTTGCCAGTGCGATCAAATCATGAAAATAACATGTAAACCCATGAATTAAACCCCAAAACTCATCATTTTCATCAAGAGCACTTATAGTTCATAAATTTTTAACTGAATGTCCGAATCACGTCAAACGAACTTTGTTTTTCACCAAATTTCACAAACAAGACTTAAATATCATAACAAACCTGTATCGAGATCCGGAACCAAAATATGGTCCTGATACCAACGGTTTTACATACTAATTCTTTTCTTTATTTCATTAATATATCAGCAAAATTTTTAGAAATTGATTTCTAAGGTTTGGGACCTCAGAATTCATTTTCGGGCATACACCCGAGTCCCATATTTCACTGCGGACCTCCCGTGATCGTCGGAACACGGATCCGGTTCCGTTTACTCAAAATGTTGACCAAAGTTCAATTTTTATCAAATTTTAACTCTAGAAATTGCTATTTCTCATATTTTAACATAAAAGCTTTCCAGTTTCACGCCTGGACTGCGCACGCAAATCGAGGTATTTTTTTAGGGCTATTAAGCCTAGAACGGAGTCTAAATTCATAAAATGACCCCATGGGTCATCACAATCTACACCTCTTAAACAAACGTTCGTCCTCGAACGGATATAGAAAATTACCTGAAATGTTGAACAAGTGTGGATATCTACTCTGCATAGTTGCCTCAACAGGCTAAACTCTCCACTGCACTCGAACTGAGGGATAACTCTTAGACTCAACTTACGAACCTACCAGTCCAAAATAGCTACCGGCTCCTCCTCAAAAGTCAAGTTTTTGTCCAATTGGACAGAGTTGAAGTCTAACACGTGGGACAGATCACCATGATATTTCCAGAGCATAGACACGTGGAATACTGGATGAACTGTGGATAACCCTGGAGGCAACGCGAGTCTATAAGATACCTCCCCCACTCTATCAAGAATCTCAAACGGTTCGATATACCAATGGCTCAACTTACCCTTCTTCCCAAAACTCATAACACCCTTCATGGGAGACACACGAAGCAATACTCTTTCTCCAACCATGAATGCCACATCACAAAATTTATGATCGGCATAACTCTTTTGCCTAGACTGAGCTGCACGAAGTCTCTCCTAAATAATCTTGACCTTATCCAAGGCCTCCTGAACTAAGTCTGTACCCAATAACCGAGCCTCTCCCGGCTCAAACCATCCAACTGGCGATCTGCACCGTCTACCATATAGCGCCTCATAAGGATCCATATGAATGCTCGACTGATAACTATTATTATAGGCAAATTCCGCAAACGGCAAGAACTGATCCCACGAACCTCAAAGTCAATAACATAAGCGCGGAGCATATCCTCCAATATCTGAATAATACGCTCAGACTACCAGTCAGTCTGAGGGTGAAATGTTGTACTCAACTCTACTCGGGTACCCAACTCACGCTGAAATGACCTCCAAAAGTGTGAAGTAAACTGCGTACCCCGATCAGAAATTATAGACACAGGCACACCATGAAGGCGAATAATCTCCCGAATATATAACTCAGCCAACCGCTCCGAAGTATAAGTATTTGCCGCAGGAATGAAATGTGCTGATTTCGTCAGCCTATCCACAATAACACAAGCTACGTCATATTTCCTCTGAGTCCGTGGGAGTCCAACAACGAAGTCCATAGTGATACGATCCCACTTCCACTCAGGAATCTCTATCGTCTGAAGTAAACCACCAGGTCTCTGATGCTCATACTTTACCTGCTGACAATTTAAGCAACGAGCCACATACGCAACAATGTCCTTCTTCATTCTTCTCCACCAATAATGCTGCCTAAAGTCTTGGTACATTTTTTGCTGCACCCTGATGAATTGAATACTTAGAACTGTGAGCCTTCTCGAGGATCAACTCACGAAGTCCATCAATATTAGGCGCACATAACCGACCCTGCATCCTCAAAACACCATCATCTCCAACTGTAACCTTCTTAGCACTACCATGCCGAATTGCATCCCGAAGAACCGCCAAATGTGGGTCATCATCCTGCCGCTCTCGCATACACTCAATTAGAGAAGACCGAACGACTGTACAAGCTAGAACCTTGCTGGGGGAAATATCCAACCTTACGAACTAATTAGCCAACGTGTGAATTTCTAAAGCTAACGGCCTTTCACCGAATGGAATATACGCAAGGCTGCCCATACTCACCGCCTTCCTACTCAATGCATCGTCCACCACGATTTTCAATGCATGCCAATTATAAGTCATGAACATGGTAATTCTTCTTATGGAATTTCAACTGACGAGACGTATATGCAATCACCCTGCCATCTTGCATCAATACCGCTCCAAGTACAACTCGGGAAGCGTCACAATATACCATGAAAGAAGCCAAACCTGATGGTAACACTAACATAAGTCCTGGAGTCAAGGCTGCCTTGAGCTTTTGAAAGCTCGCCTCACACTCATCTAACCATTTAAATGGGGAAACTTTTTTAGTCAATTTAGTCATTGGGGTTGCTATGGACGAGAACCCCTCCATAAAACGATGGTACTAACCCACCAAATACAAAAAACTCCTAATCTCCGTATTTGTAGTGGGTCTAGGCCAGTCCTTGACTGCCTCTTTCTTCTTAGGATTAGCCTGAATACCCTGTTGATACGATATGACCTAAGAAGGCTACTGAATCTAACCAGAACTTACATTTAGAAAACTTGGCATACAACTTATTATCTCTCAAAGTCTCGAGTGCTATACGAAGGTGCTGCTCATGCTCTTCCCGACTGCGGGAGGATATAAGAATGTCATCAAAGACCACGATCACGAAGGAGTCCAGATGAGGCTTGAAAACCCGATTCATCAAGTCCATAAAGGCTGCTGGAGCATTAGTCATCTCAAAGGACATAACCAAAAATTCATAATGCCCATACCTCATCCAAAAGGCTGTCTTAGGAACATCGGGCGCCCTAATCTTCAGCTGATGATAGCCTGACCTCAAATCAATTTTCGAAAATACTCTAGTACCCTGAAGCTGATCAAATAGGTCGTCAATTCTCGACAACAGATACTTATTTTTTATAATGACTTTATTTAGCTGTCGGTAATCTATACACATTCTCATCGACCCATCTTTCTTCTTTACAAACAAAACCGGTGCACCTCAGGGTGAGACACTGGGTCTTATGAAACCCTTATTTAGAAAGTCTTGCAACTGTTCTTTCAACTCTTTAAATTCTGGTGGGGCCATCCGATATGGAGGAATGGAAATGGGCTGAGTGCCCGGAGCCACATCAATACAAAAATCAATATCCCTGTCGGGTGGCATCCCCGGCAGGTCTGCAGGAAATACCTCAGGAAACTCACGCACGATAGGAACTGACTCTATGGACGAAACCTCGGCATCAAAATCACGAATATGATCCAAATAAGCCAAACACCCCTTCTCCACCATGCGACGAGCCTTAGCATATGAAATTACCCGGCTGGGAGAATGACCAGGGGTCCCTTTCCATTCTAATCGAGGAAACCGTGACAAGGCTAAAGTAATTGTCTTGGCGTGACACTCCAAGATGGCATAATAGGGAGACAACCAATCCATGCCCAATATAACATCAAAATCAACCATGTCTAGACGTAAAAGATCAACACTAGTCCCAAGACTTCCAATGAGTACCACGCACGAACGATATGCTCGATCTACCACAATAGCATCCCCCATCGGTGTAGACACATAAACAGGAACATTCAAGGGATCACGGGGAACATTCAAATACGAGGCAAAATAGGACAAAACCTACGAATAAGTAGACCCAGGATCAAACAAAACTGAAGCGGCTCTATCACAAACGGAGATGATACCTGTAATAACAGCGTCATAGGACTCCTCCTCAGGACTGACTGGAAATGCATATAGTGGGGGTTGGGCCCCGCTACCCTAAACCACACCTGTGGGAGGACCTCCACCTCTAGCTATCTGTCTTCCACCTCTAACATTCTGGCCTCTATCTCTAACTATCTGACCCCTACACCTTGCTGGCTGGGCAGGTGGTACTGGAGATAGTGCTAAAACTATAGCACGAGAACCATGCTGCTAAAATTTATTACCCGCGTACTTCGGACAAGTCCTCCGGACATGCCCATATTCACCACACTCGTAACATCCCTGCTGAAGAGTATGCTGACCCGGACGAATCGGCTGACCTCGTGGAAAATTCTGCAAAGGAGGTGTTCTAATAGGAGCTGAAGGAACGCTATAGACTGGCTGAGCAGAAGGAGGCAGATAAGAACCTCGACCAACCGAAGTACCATGTGAAGCCTGTAGTGCTGAATGAAATGCTGAATAAAATGGCCTGGAAGAATGGCCTCTGCTAAATGAAGTCCCATATCCAGATGAAGCACCACTGAAACCACCAAAATGGCGAGGTCTCTTGTTTGATCCCAGACCTCCCATCCCAAAGACTGACTCAACCCTCCTAGCTATATTAGCTGCATCCTGTAAAGAAATCTCGGTACCTGTCTCCTTGGCCATCTTCAAACTGATGGACTGAGCAAGGACATCAATAAACCGCTTGAACCTCTCTCTCTCTCCGTGGGCAATAAGAGAATAACATGTCTAGCCAATCCACGAAACAAGTCTCATACTAGGTCACAGTCATACTGCCCTGCTGAAGTCGCTCAAACTATTGAGAAGTAACATGCAAGAACTTCTCCAAAAAATGATGAGAGAACTGATCCCAAGTCATAGCAGGTGATCCAACTAGCCTAGTCAACAGAAAATCCTTCCACCATTTCTTGGCGGAACCAGTCATCTGAAAAGCAGCAAAATCGACCCCATTGGTCTCCAAAATACCCAAATTACGCAACACCACATGACAACTATCCATATATTCCTGAGGTTCCTCTGAAGTAGCACCACTGAAGTGAACAAGAAATAAATTAATGAACCTATCCAACCTCCATAAAGCATCGGTATACATAGCGGCCCCATTAACGGGCGACACTGCTGTAATTGGCTGAATTACCCCAACTGGATTAGCCATTAGGGTATGAACCTGAGGAGTAGTCTGAACTGGAGTGTGGGTAGCAGGAGTCTGGACCCCTAACCCAGCCTGAGATACGGCTGCTGCAACAGGAAATGTGCCAGTCTGGGCCACACTCTCCATCAGGCCCACTAAACGGACCAAAGCATCCTGAAGAACCGGGGTAGCAATAAACCCCTCGGGAACCTGAGTTGGTCCCGCTGGAATAGTCATAGTTGGAACCCCCTCATTAATATCAATCTTGGGTTCCGCCGCTGGGGATGCTGCCTGAGAAACAGGTTGTGTCCTGCCCCTGCCTCGGTCTCTTCACGCCCGGACTGCACATGCAAATCGAGGTATTTAAAATTAATCTTTTAGGGCTATTAAGCCTAGAACGGAGTCTAAATTCATATAATGACCCCTTGGGTCATCACACATTCGCGGGGGTCGCATTTGCGAACTTCGTGTCGCAAATGCGACATCGGCAGCCTGCTAAATGCTGAGAATTCCAATACTTAGCTTCATTTTATTATTTTTGAACCCTAACTTCGAGGGGAGGCGATTTTGTGAAGGAATATTCATACCAAATCATTGGGTAAGTGCCTCTAATCAATTCTTAATTACATTTCATGATTTCACATAAGCTTTAACATCAAATTCATGACAATCTAGGGAAAAAATTGCAGATTTTGTCAAAATATTTTAAAATAGAAATTTGGAATTTGAGAGTCTAATAGGAATCAGATTTGTTAAAAAATACATATTTGGACTCGTGAGGCTATGGTTAGTCAAGACCTACCCTTGGACCCGGAGGTTGACGTTTGTTGACTTTTTAGAAATTGAATAAAAATCATAGTGTTATTAATTGAAACCGTTTTCCCTTGCATTGTCTGATATATTTAAGTCGTCTTTGGCTAGATTGAGCCGAGCATGGGTGTATCTTTTAAAGAAAATACAAAATTGAGTATTGAATTAGCGGAATTGAGGTAAGTGTCTTGCCTAACTTTGTTGAGGGAATTTTTTATACTATTTGACATTGTTTGCTACATGCGGGGGTGATACATATATGAGGTGATGAGCATATATGTATGTGCCAGGGTTAACCATGCTCGGGGGTAAATTATGTTATAAATTGTGTCTTGTAGATTCACGTGACCTTCTTGCTTCATGCTTTACTTTGTTATTAGATACTACAAATATAGTATTAATTATTAGAAACCAAGAATTGGCTTATTATAACCTGATCAAATTTGATGGAATTTTTTAGAACACATTGATGTGTTTAGTTCGGTCATCACTATGCGTAATCATTAATACATTTCTACGATCGATATCCTTGAGATACTAGATTCTATACTTGTGTTGATCACTCGTGAGATTTGTGGAAATACTTGAATAATAAGGTTCTTGCGGGTTCATTGAACAATTGTTGGCCTGGAAAGTTGTGATTGAGATTCATTTAGGTTATTCGTTTAAACATTTTCCTTGATGTTATTTATGTTTTTTGCCTTGTTGTCATTGTTATACACATGTTTGGTGAGGAAGAGTGTAAAGCACGAAGGGTGATGTTGTGCCATTTTATATACATTATCATGTGAGGAGAGTGTAAAGCACGAAGGGTGATGCCGTGCCATATCATTCAGAGTAAAAGCATGAAGGGTGATACCGTGCCATATTATTGAGAGTAAACGCACGAAGGGTGATGTCGTGCCATATCATTGGTGAGTAAAAGTGAGAAAGGTGATGTTGTGCCATGTTATATGAGTAAAAGTACGAAGGGTGATGCCGTTCCATTGCATTTATACCGTTATGCTTTCATGTTATTGCGAGTTCATGGCACGAAGGGTGTTTCCGTGCAAGTGAGGACGAGGGACATACACTATGTTGTGATATCCTTTTCTTGCAAATATATTCATGTCTTTACCTTGAGTTGTTCTTTTCGTATTCATGGTTCTTATGTGATTTGTCGTCGTTGTTATGTCTTTATTCTATATCACAATTGTTGTTGTGTTACCCATGCCTTATATTTGCTTAACTTGCCAATATCATGCCTATTTCCTGCCGTTATGATTGCATCCATGTATATCTGTTTTGTTTCACTTAAGTATATGTCTTCTTCCATGTTAGTCATTCATGTCTCTACTTGTTAACTTATAAAGATCATGTGTTCTCTTCCTTATTTGTCATATCTATCTTCATGCCTTCACCATGCTAGTTAGTTGAAGTTACATTTCTTTTTCCTAATCATTTTCATTACCTCTATGCTTCATGCTTAGTCTGTTACTGATGATCTTATGTACATTCTCGTTCATCATTGCTGCTTGCGTATTTTCTACTTTGTCATTTCCGTTATCGGCATTCCTGCCATTCTATTGTCACGACCCGAAATCCCACCATCGGGACCGTTATAGTGTCTAACGTTGAACCCGCTAGACAAGACAATGTTCCAGTCAAAATACTCATTTCCTTATTATTAGACATTGGAAATAAAAGCAATGACGAAACAAATATGAATAAGAGTACGGAAGCTATGAAATTCAATACCTTGAGTAATTAATATTACAAAATCCTTAATAAAACCCCCAGAACTGATACCACAACTTCACGGACTGTCTAAGATTACTAAAAACAAAGGGTCTGAATAAACATATACAACTGTTTCAGAAATACAAATGAAAGACAAAGAAAGGAAAGAGATAGGAGGTGACGCCAAGGCCCGCGGACGCCTGCAGGACTACCTCAGTGTCGCCTGTGGACTGAAGGATACTCCCTCGATCAGTAACCACCGGGTCCGGTACCGTAATCTTCACAACATAAAGAAGTGCAGGTGTAGCATCAGTACAACCGACCCCATGTACTGAGTAAGTGCCGAGTCTAACCTCGGCGAAGTAGTGACAAGGCTAGGACACAACCAATCATAAACACATGTGCAATTCAATAATATACAACAGGAATAACGGTAGGAAACAAACAATTAAGTGCAAAACGGGAGAGAACATGCTAGGGGCAAGGGGAAAACAATTACAAAATCACGGAACAAAGCAACATACTAAGTGTCAAATATAGCAAAAGGAAGCAAACACATAGAAAAACAAGTGCACGGCATCACCCTTCGTGCTTTTAATCTCATCCTCACCAAAACAAGTGCACGACATCACCCTTCGTGCTTTTACTCTCATCCTCACCAAAGCAATAAGTAAATAAAAATGGCACGACATGATCCTTCATGCTTTTACACTCTCATTCTCACAATGCAATAAATAAATACACGGCACCACCCTTCGTGCTTTACACTCTCATCCTCACAATGCAATAAATAAATACACGGCATCACCCTTCGTGCTTTACACTCTTCCTCACCCAAACAATATCAAGAACAACAGTTTGGCAAGAAAAATCAACAACATAAATCATAAGTCACAACAACTCGGCAAGGGAACAATAACAGAGATAATACCGTCCCGGCAAGGGACACAGCTATAACCAATCTCACTCATATGTATAACTTAACAAAAATAATCCTCAACCGAACAATTAATCAACAGTGTTCCCAACCAAGTATTTCCAATAATAGAATAATCTCAAAAATGAATTCTACTTCATAACACAGTGAATATCGAAGAAAAACACATATACCATAAGAACCGACTCACAGGCATGCTTGACAACAATGCATAGGTACTCGTCACTTCACCTATACATTGAACATGGAATAAACACGTAGCACACATGACTCAACACCTATTCCCTCAAGCTAAGGTTAGACCAAACACTTGCCTTAACTCCAAGAATCCAAATCAAGCCTCTAGTACCGCTTTTTCTTTCGAAACCGAATCCAAATCAATCGTATCTAGACATAACCCAATAACATCAATAAATGCTTAACAATTCAATTCCAACGCTTAATTATAGATTTCCCAACATTCTTCCCAAAATTCCAAAAATCAACCCCGGGCCCGCTTGGTCAAAACACGAGGTTCGGACCAAAACCCGATCACCCATTCACCCACAAGCCCGAGTATATAATTTATTTTGAAATCCGACCCCAAAATGAGGTCAAATTCCCAAATTAAAAAAAAAACTAACTCTACCCAAATCCCTAATTTTCTACCTTAAATCCCATATTTTTAGGCCTAGAATCTAATGGGTATTTGATAAAAATGGAAGAAAACAAGGTTAAAATTACTTACCTAAAAGGTTATGGTGAATAAATCCTTCAAAGATCACCTATGAGGTGCGGAGAAGAAGAGGTTTATGAAAAATGGAGGAATCTCGTAATGAACATTCTGTTTTGGACATTTTAAATAACTGGGCAAAAATGACCTACGCGATCGCGACAGGTCTCCTGCGATCGCGCAGGGTACTGGGCCAAGACCATCGCGATCGCGAAGAAAAGATTGCGATCGTAGAGTTCACTGGACAATAACCCTCCCGATCGCGACAAACCGACCGTGTTCGCTTAGAGTGAATACTACCCAGCCCCCAGACCCCTTTAACACTATGTGATTGCGTGAGGCCCCTCGCGTTCGCGTAGAGCACCACCCCCAGGCTCCGCGATCGCGACCCAGGCCTTGCGTTCGTGTAGGGTAATTTCCCCACCCCCAGCCATATGAATATCGCGATCGCGTAATTGCACCGCGATCGCGAAGGGTAAATCACAAGACATCATAAACAGCAACAACACCAAGTTTTTACTAAGTTTTGCACTCCGACACCTACCCGAAACTCACCCGAGCCCTCGGGGCTCAAAACCAAATATGCACACAACCTTAAAAATATCCTATGGACTTATTCATGTAATTAAACCACCAAAATAACATTAAAAAAATGAATTAAACCTCAAAATCAATGAAATACTTCAAAACTTCTTAAACTTCAAATTTTGCATATTTTTATTCGAATCACGTCAAACGAGGTCCGTTTCTTACCAAACTTCACAGATAATACATATAAATCATATCAAACTCATATCGGGCTCCGGAGCTAAGGTACGGGCCCGATACCACAAGTTTCACATAAAAGTTCATTTTTAAAAACCTTTATATTTTTTCAGAAAATAATTTTCTGTAAAAATTCATTTCTCGGACTTGGGACCTCGGGAATTCGATTCCAGGCACACTCCCAAGTCCCATATTTTCCTACAGACCCTCCAAGATCGCCAAAGTACGGGTCCGGGTCTGTTTACCAAAAATATTGACCAAAGTCAACTTTACTCAAATTTCAACACAAAAATATTATTTTCATTAGTTTTTCTCATAACGGCTTCCCGGCTATACGCTCGGGATGTGCACGCAAATCGAGGTAAGATAGAAGGAGGTTCTCATAACCTCGGAACACATATTTAGCTAAAAATACGCGGGATGACCTTTTGGGTCATCACATATGTTGGTATTGTTTTACGCATAATTGGCGAGATGAGATAAATGCACGAAGGGTATTGTCGTGCCGTTGGATTTGATGTCTTGAACATATTTCTCACATTATGAATGTTTTGAGGTGATTATTGTGATTTATTGGTTTTCGCTCTAAGAAAAGGATTGGGTGAGATGTTGGTACCTGTTGGATCGTGATTTCTTCAAGTAAATTGTTATTGTTTTGTACATTCGTTTCGAGTATTCTATTATGTTATATTGTAATATAGTTCTATTGCTAGATTTCGGCACAAATATTTATTACCAAGCAGTGTTTTACTAAAAAGCCTTGTCACTACTTTGACGAGGTTAGACAAAATACTCTGAGTACATGGGGTCTGGTGTACTCAGGCTGCACTTCTGCACCTTGTGTGCAGACTTTTGGAGCGGAGCTGCTGGTGATATCAGGAGCTTTCTGGATATAGCTGCCACTCGTCCTTGGTAGCTTTAGATTTTTTTTATTTAATATGTTTATGTAGTTTTTAACAGATCGTGTAATTATTTGTATCAGCTTGTAAATTCTAAGTCTTAGAAGCTCATGATTTGTTCTACCATTTCTTGAAAAAATTGTATAAATTCAAATAATCCTTCATTATTTTCCTATAATTTCATTTGGCTTATGTTGTCTGTTAATTGGCATACCTAGCTGGTCAAGTTAGGTGCCATCACGACTAGTGGTTTTTGGGTCGTGACATCATGGCTCCTAAATTATGAAGCAGAAGGGGAAACCGGTAAAGAAAATATTTTTCCATAGCATAGTACACCTAAAGCCTATTTGGAAAGTCACTCTGTAATTGGATTTGGGTGTAATTGGATGTAATTACACAGTTTATGCGTATTTGTCTGACCAATTAATTACTTGCTCAGCATGTAAATGAATGTAATTAAGGGGGTATAATTACAATCTGTAATTCTCATGGGAGGGGGGGACTGAGAATTGTTGGTAATTACATGGTGTAATTACAAGGTTATTTTATGAATCTCTTTTCTTTTTTTAATTTACCTTTTATTTCTATTTTCTTTTTAATTTATTTTATTTTTATTTTTAAAATTCTCTTTGTAAAAGATTATTATTTTAGTATTCATTTTTATTTTTTATTTCTCATTTTCCAACCTTTACTTCACGTGTTTCTACATAATTTCTCATATTTTGTTTCTTTCTAAATTATTTTTCTTTATGTTTTATTACACCTAGCAATGTTATTATTTTAATTACTTTTAAAAATTATATCTCGTAATCTTAGAAGGAATAAGTCATCCAAAAATTTGACTTTTATAATGAGTGATGTCATTAAAGCTGGACATTGTTACTGGATGAGGTTATATGCAAACTTAACTATGTTAAAATGATAGATAATTTTTAATATTTAAATACTATTCTCATTTTCCAACATTTATGTTTCTGATTCCATGTAGTTGCTTATATTGTTTTCCATCATTTAGCATAATAGTATATTCTAGTTTTGAAACTACATATCCTAATATTAGAAACAATGAGTCAGTAAACTTGGTATATAATGGGTGATACCATTAAAGTAGAATCTCATTGTTGAATGAGCTTATAGATTTTATGTTTTTCTTCCTTTTAAATTATATTTACTTAAAATACGTTGAAACTCATTTTATGTTATATTGTAATTTTACATAAGATTAATATATTAATTTTTTTTCTCGGATTATAAATTTATGTTATACTTTCAGTTGTATTTTATTTGTTTAAAAATATTGACTTATTAATTCAGATTGCGTGCCATTCATTTTTCAGTTAGAATTGATAGACTATTTTTTCATAAAATATTTGAGTAATGCTACGGTATTATATTTATAAGTATTAATCTTTTTATCCAGCATGTAGTCGATGATGTTCTTACAAAATATGTACTTTTAACTTTTATAATTCATTAAAGTAAAATATTATTGTTTTAAAAAATATAGGTCAATTATTATTAATATATTAATTTTTTTTTTGGTCGAAAGAAAAAGTTTGATTTCAACCATTTGTCAATGTATATCATCTGTTCTTCTTGGACTATAGAACAAAACTCAAACAACCAAATAAACAAAACTATACCACTAAAAAAATGTTGCTTAGCTAAATCATAACACTATATGACTATCCTATCTGCTATGACAATCAGGGTAATTATTGAAAGACTTTAGAATAGGTAACCACTTGGTTTTCCTTTGTTCAGTAACAAGCACTTCAATAGCAATATATTTGGCTTTGTCTTTGACCTCTCTTCTCTGCTGTTGGAATCTCTTTTCATTTCTTTCCATCCATATATTGTATACAACGGCTGCAAATACTAATCCTAACAAAGCTTTTCGTGGATTTCTATTGTTAACAATTGCAATTAGTCACTGCATTTCTGCATCCTAGTTGCTAGTTGATCTTTGATATTCTAGCCATCTTAGCATTCCATTCCATAGACTTTGTGAATATGAACACTAAAAGAACAAGTGATCATGTGTCTCTTCAATATCTCTCCCACATAGTGTACATGATTGGTCTACGTGGACTCCCCATTTAGCTAATCTGTCAACTGTAACCAGTCTTCTCTGCATTGTCATCCATAGAATAAACTGTTATTTTGGTAGAGTCCCATTTATCATAACTAGTGATTTCTAGTACACTCTGGGGTGCCTTGAGGTAGACTGAAGGTAGGCCTTCCTAATGCTGAACTTCCCATTCTGAGTACACGATTGTATACTTTCCATATCATTTGCCCACCACTCCCTTGCTGTGAATATTTTCCTTACCAGCCAGCTAGCTTGCTTAGGAGCTTTCATAGTATCCATGTCTTTCTGCTCTATGTATTTTCCATGAATCCACTAGATCAAAAGCTTATCTTTTTTGTTCACTAAAGCTCATAAAAGCTTAGTTAATGCAGCTTTGTTTCATCTCTCATAACTGATGATATTTAAACCTCCATCAGCTTTTGGTTTACATAAGGTCTCCCATGTTATAGGAGCCCTATAAGTACTTGTCACGACCCAAATTCCCAACCTCAGGGATCGTGATGGCGCCTAACACCACACTTGATAGGCAAGCACATGTTAGAAGTCGATTAACTAATTTTCTTGATTAATTACTTGAGTATAAATAAATAAATTTCAATTGAGCCTAATTAAAACAATTCCCAACAAAAATAAAATGAAATGATAACAATGACCATTTAAATAAAACGAATCACGAGCTAATTATGTAAACAACTCTAAGACTATCCCAGGGTCTGGTGTCACAATCCACGAACTACTAAAGAGTACTACAAATAATAGCCGAAAGAAATAGTGTAACTGTTCTGAATATAATAAAAAGTGTAAATAATAATAGGAGAAGACTCTCAAAATCTGCGAACGCCGGCAGATGTACTTCGTGTCTCCAAACGAATCGGGTTGGTCGTCCTGGAATCCTCTACTGCTGACTAGTACCTGGATCTGTGCAAAAGAGCACATAGTGTAGTATCAGTACAACCGACCCGATGTACTGAGTAAGTGTCGAGCCTAACCTCGGCGAAGTAGTGACGAGGCTAAGGCGGGACTTTAACAATAAATTTGTGATTTTAATATATATACGATAACACAATAAAATAATTCTACACGAACAAGAAGATATATCTGAGACGATAATTATAAAACAAGAAGAAAATCTAAACACATCACTTCAAATACTACAACAATAATAAAGTAACACAACCGCCTCTTTCAGGCCTCAGTTATAACCAATCCTCAACAATTTCCATGTTTTCAAACTTTACCTTTGAATAAAAGTAGTGTCGAAATATGAAAATAGTAATATAAAATAGAAAGTTCAAAATCTCTGTTTTCCGAAAAAAACAAAACAGTAAAATATAACCATTTAGCTTTTCAAATCTTTATTTTCTTTGAAAATTAGTAAAAATATAAATGTCCACCCTTATCACTCCTTGTTGTGGCGTGCAACCCGCTCCGACCTGTCCTCCCTTATTGATCCTCCCTAAATATATCACCCTTATTGCTCCTGTTGCGGCGTTCAACCCGATCCCACATGTCCACCCTTATCACTCCCTGTTGCGGCGTGCAACCCTCTCCCACCAGACATATCATATTAATTTATTCATAATGAATTTTACAATTCAGGCCAAGCCTTTCACAATACTTTTATTTCCACAATTTCAAACAGAAAATCATATAGCTCAGAAGCTTTAACCAATATCATTTTACAATAAAACCAACCAGAATATCGGTAAACACCGTAATGCTGCCAATCCAGCTCAGTCTTTTTATACTATGATAAACTCAAGAGAACAACCAACATTTTTAACGCACTTACAACAACAATTGGAAATAACTCAATGAAACCCAATAACCACGTGAACCTCAACAATTACGAAACAGTTAGACTGCATTTCTCA
>ML293299.1:56441-76005 GCA_005239495.1 Nicotiana undulata
ATTCTTAAAAATAATGCCAAACCTCTCAACCGTTATACATATCACAAGGAAACCAGCTCAAACAACCAATACTCTTTCCAAATAATCACAACAATATCTAACAACAGATCAATAAGGCCAAATAGTCATAGAAGCAATAATGAACGTATAACAATTAAGATAATGATCAAATAAGTGGGGAAAGGGAAAGGGGTCATGTTTAACAGACAATTTGGGTGGTTTATAGATACTCGTCACCACACCTATACACCACGCCGATGCATTTCACATAACAAACAAGTGGGGAGTCCTATTCCCTCAAGCCAAAGTTAGACCAAACACTTACCTCAATTCTGCAGGCCGCTCATTGCTCAATTATTGCTTTTCCTTTTGAATTCACCTCTAACTTGCTCGAATCTAATCAAAATTAACTTAATATCATTAACTAATGCTAAAGAACTATCTTTATTGAAAAATATAATTTTTCCTATGTTTCTCAAAAAAGTGAAAACCCAACCCTGGGTCCGCTTGGTCTAAACATAGGGTTCGGACCAAATTATGCTTACCCATTCACCCACAAACCCAAATATGCTATTAGTTTGGAAATCCGACCTTAATTTGATATAAAAATTCAATTTTTACAAAACTTCCTAATTCTACCCAAATCCTAAATTTTTATCATGAAAATTCTTTGTTTTGATTTAAAAGTGATGCAAAATAGTAAGGAATTGAAAGAACAAGGGTTGGAATTGATTACCTATTAATTGGGGATGAAGATTGTTGAAAAAAACTCGTTTTTAGGGCTAGAACCTCAAAAAATTGGAGAAGAAAGGATTTTTCCGGATTTTAAAAGGTATTTATAATAGCTAGGCTGGGCAACTGTGCGATTGCGGGTAATTATATGCGATCGCATAGAGTAAAGGGAAATTGGGTTGTGCGATCGCCGGGTGGGGGGGTGCGTTCGCACAGGGTAGGGGGCTGGGGTAGTGCGTTCGCAGTGTTGGGTGTGCGTTCGCACAGGGTAGGCGGCTGGGGCAGTGCGTTCGCGTAAGTATATGTGCAGTCGCACAGTACAAATCTGGGGCCCCCTGGGCTTGCACTGTGCGATCGCGGATAGTTCCATGCGATCGCACAGTTGAAATTCCAGGCGCGCCAGCAATGAAAAACCAGCAGTTTATTTAAAGTGTAAAACACCCGTGGCCTATCCGAAACTCGCCCGAGCCCTCGGGGCTCCAAACAAATCATGCATGCAAGTCTAAAAATATCATACGGACTTGCTCGTGCGATAAAATTGTGAAAATAACATGTAAATCTATGAATTAAACCTTAAAACTCATCGTTTTCAACAAGAACTCTTAAAGTTCATAATTTCTCAACCGGATGTCCGAATCAAGTCAAATGAACTCCGTTTTTCACCAAATTTTACAGTTATCCTTTAAATATCATAACAAAGCTGTACCGGGCTCCGGAACTAAAATACGGACCCGATGCCAATGATTTTTAGCATTATTTCTTTTCTTTAATTCTCAAATATTTCAGCAAAACAATTTCTTTCAAAAATTGATTTCTAAGGCTTGGGACCTCGGAATTCACTTCCGGACATACGCGCGAGTCCCATATTTTACTGCGAATCTCCCGGGATTGTTGGAACACGGATCCGGATCCGTTTACTCAAAATATTGACCAAAGTCAATTTTTATCAAATTTAAATTCTAAAAATCACTATTTCTCATACTTTCACATAAAAGCTTTCCGTTTTTACGCGCGGACTACGCACGCATATCGCAGTATTTAATTTTAGCCTTTTTATGGTTATTAAGCATGGAACAAAGTCTAATTTTATAAAATGACCCCTTGGGTCATCACAGTACTGTCATGACTACCGGTCCATAGATAGTTCCTGCATATACCATTTACCAGTTTGACAACTTTCTTTGGGATAAGAAATACTTGAGCCCAGTAAGTCTACATTTAAAACAATACAATCTTAATAAGTTGTAGTCGTCCAGCATATGATAGAAATTTGGAAGTCCAGCTTCTGATTCTATCCACAATCCTCTCAACTAAAGGCATGCATTGGTGTATAGTAATCTTCTTTGTGGACAAAGGTACTCCTAGATACTTGAAGGGAAATCTGTCTTCTGTTAAATGAAGAACTGCCAACATTCTTTCTTTGAATTCCTTGGAAACACCTGCTATACATAGTTAACTTTTTTCCAAGTTTGCCTGAAGACCTGACATCTTTGAGAATTGGTCATAAACTCACATCAGCATCTTCATTGAGACATCATCAGCTCTGCAACACATCAATAAATCATATGTAATACATATGTGTAATATTTGCAATCTGGTTCATTTGGGATGGAAATTGAAGTCTGGAACCTTGGTCAATGTCTTCAATGATCTGTTGAGATACTCCATGAATAATATAAACAAATAAGGGGACAATGGTCCCCTTGTCTTAGCCCTTTCTTTGATTCAAACTTATTAGATAATTCTCCATTCAATAGCAGAGAATAGCTGACTGTAGAAACACATTCCATAATCAATTCTACCAACTTATACGACACCCTAAATTTCAGCACTACTGCTTTCAAGAAACCCCATTCAACTGAATCATAAGCTTTCCTAATATTATTAATATATTAGTTACAAATATATGATTAGTGATTAATATATTTTCAAGAAACATATGTATCTTAAATTTTAATTTTTAATGTTTGATAATTAATTTAACTGCGTAATTACATTTATGCAATCAAACAATACACTTGTAAGTACACTGTAATTACATTATGACAAATAAAACAAATCATCCTAATTACAATACTGTGTAATTATTACCCTAGCAATTACACCAATTTCCATTTATGTCACGACCCAAAAACCACTAGTCGTGATGACACCTAATTCGACCCGTTAGGTAAGCCAATTGTCACGACTCAAATCCCTCTGAAGGAGTCGTGATGGCACCTAGTCTCTAAAACTAGGTAAGCCTAACATTAACAGAAATAACGACAATATTTAGTAACTTTGAGAAATTCCGAAATAAAAATCTCTAAACAATTTATAATCCCAAAACTGGTAGTACAAGTCATAAGCCTTTCTAGGAGTAGTTGTAGAAAATGAATAGATCACCGTTCCAGAACTAAAGGAAACAATGAAATAATTACAATAGAAGGTGACTCCGAGACTTGCGAACGCAACATCAGGTTTACCATGAGTCTCCACAACAACAATCCACACAGCTACTAACGATCAAATACCTGGATCTGTACAAAAATGTACAAAAGTGTAGTATGAGCACACCACAACAGTGCCCAGTAAGTATCAAGACTAACTTTGGTGGAGTAGTGCCGAGGAACAGTCAAGACACCTACTGGTCTAATTAGCTGAACATGTTATGATAATAAACTAACAAGATAAAGATAACAAAGCAACGCAAATAACAGGAAGAAATCAAATTACAAACAATAGAGACGATAAGGGAAAAACACGGATGGTATCGAAAAGTAACCAAGTAAATTAACACTAACATAGCTGGGATATAGACAAGCAAAAATGTGCTCAAATAAGAAAAACAATGTTAACTCAACCAATCGCATCATTCCTAATACACATTTCTGACCATCCCAATCCTAGAAATCTCATATCACAATCACAACTTCCAAACCTTTGACACACATGACACCTTGTGCCAACATATTTCCCTATCATTTTGCACGTCAAAGATCCAGATGCTACTTAGTACATAATATCCGTGACAAACACTAATTAAGATGTTCAAGAAGTTCCATTTATATATCATAAGTAAATTTATAGTTTCTAGACCAAATAGGAAAACCAACGAGAAATGATGAAGCTATTTTTAGAAATCATTTGAGTGAAGAAAATAACATTTTTCAAAGAGAAATACAACATTGGGTAAGCTATCGCCTTTAATATAGGATTCATTAAATTAAAACTTAACAGAAATTCCTTTTTAAGACAAATATAACCTCAGAAAGGTGAAGGAGATTTAGTTGAGAAACCAGTTGAATTAAAATATAACAACAACAACATACCCAGTAAAATCTCACTAGCGGGGTCTGAGGAGAGTGGAGTGTACACAAACCTTACCCCTACCCCGAAAAGGTTAGAGAGGCTGTTTCCAGGAGACTCTTGGCTCAACAGGAGAGACAATAATATCATAAAAGAAATAAGAGAAAAGGCATGTAACGACAAACGATGCTAGAAATAAAATAACAACAACTAATAAGTGAAAGGACAATAACACAAAACTATGCAAAACAACAACGTGAAAACAACATAGACCGCTAACAAACCTAAACAAAACACCATCAGACTACCCGGTACAAAGAGGGAAGAAATCTCGACTACCCCTAGCCTACACCCCAAGTGCTCGACCTCCACAGGTTCCTATCAAGAGCCATGTCCTCAGAAATCTGAAGTCGCGCCATGTCATGCCTGATCACCTCCCCCAATACTTCTTAGGAAGACCTCTGCCTCATACCTGCCAAAGTCGATCACTCATACCTCCTAACCGGTGCATCTAGGCTTCTCCTTCGCACGTGTCCGAACCATCTAAGTCGCGCTTCCCGCATCTTGTCATCCACAGGAGCCACACCCACCCTCTCCCGAATATCTTCATTCGAATCTTATCTAGCCTAGTGTGTCCACACATCCATCTCAACATCCTCATTTCTGCTACTTTCATCTTCTGGATATGTGAATTCTTGACTGGCCAACACTCAGATCCATACAACATGGTCGGTCTAACACCGCTCTATATAACTTACCTTTGAGTTTCAGTGGAACCTTTTTGTCACACAGGACTCCAGAAGTTAACCTCAATTTCATGCACCCCTACCCCAATACAGTGCGTAACATCCCTGTCAATCTCTCATCTCCCTGGATAATTGACCCTAAGTACTTAAAACTTTCTCTCTTGAGGATGACCTGTGAGTCAAGCCTGACTTCCACATCTTCTTCCCCCGTCACATCGCTGAACTTACATTCCACATATTCTGTTTTAGTCCTACTCAACTTGAAACCTTTAGACTCCAGGACCTTCCTCCATATCTCTAGTCTCCCATTAACGCCGCCTCGCATCTCATCAATCAGAACTATATCATCAGCGAACAACATACACCATGGCACCTCTCCTTGGATATGGTGTGTCAGTGTGTCCATCGCCACAACAAATAAGAACGGGCTGAGCGCAGATCCTTGGTGTAACCCGATAACCACCGCAAAAGGCTCTGAGTCACCTCCCAAAGTCCTAACCTGAGTCATAGCTCCATCATATATATCGTTTATCGCTCTAATGTAAGCCAGCGACATACCTTTCACCTCCAGACACCTCCAAAAGAAATCCCTAGAGACCTTTTCATATGTCTTCTCTAGGTCAATAATCACCATATGCAAATCCATATTCCTATCCCTGTGTAGCACCACCAACCTCCTGATAAGGTGGATAGCTTCCATAGTAGAACGACCCGGCATGAACCTGAACTGGTTTTGTGATATAGACACCACCCTCCTTATCTTCCTTTCCTACACCCTCTCCCAAACTTTCATGGTATGACTTAGTAACTTGATACCCCTATAGTTGTAACAATTCTGGATATCTCCTTTGTTCTTGTTCACCGGAACCGTTGTACTCCACCGCCACTCATCAGGCATCATCTTTGTCCTAAAGATAACATTAAACAACCCAGTCAGCCAGTCCAAGCCTGCTCTACCCGTATATCTCCACAACTTTACTGAAATCTCGTCTGGTCCGGTCGTTTTGCCCCGACTCATCTTACCTATCGCACCCACGACCTCCTAAACCTTAATGCGCCTACAATACCTAAAGTCCCGGTGAATCTCGGAGTGCCCCAATTTCCCTAACACGATGTTTCCATCCCCCTCTTCATTCAAAAGTTTATGAAAGTACAACTACCATCTTTGCCGAATCTAACTTCAAATATACATCGAGTTCTAACTTAAAGGCACACAAGGAAGCATGATATTAGTTCCTTCATTTTAAATCACGATATTACGAACGACTCAGCAGGGTAGGAGGAAGTGACTCAATGTATTAAATTTACTTTGAAAACTAATTCAGCAGAATAATAGTATTAGGAGAAGAACTCAAGAAATGACGGCAAGTCAATAAGTCAATGACAATAACTCGATCCTCAAGACTCAGTGAAGACTAGAAATACAAATTATCGAAGTCTTGCACGAAGGAACTAAAGTCAATACATTAAAACAGGGGATATCAAAACACAAGATATGTTGCGGCGCACAACCTTATCCCACCATATAATATCAATTCACCCTTATTCCTCCTCAATATATCACCTGTATTCCTCTCGTTGCGGCGTGCAACCTGATCTCACTATATAATATCAATTCACCATTATTCCTCCTCAATATATCACCCTTATTCCTCCTATTGCGACGTGCAACCCGATTCCACCATATAATATCAATTCACCCTTATTCCTCCTTAATATATCACCCTTATTTCTCCTATTGGGCATGAAACCCTATCCCACCGTACAATATCAATATCATAACAATAAACATAATATGTTGCCGCGCGCAACCCGATCCCACCATATAATATCAATTCACCTTTATTGCTCCTCAATATATCGCCCTTATTCCTCTTGTTGTGGCGTGCAACCCGATCCCACCGTACAATATAATTTAAATCAACAACAACAAATCAACAACTCAATTACAAGAATTTATACCACCAAGAGTATGAGTACACAACAACAAGAGAATCACGTAAAAATCAAAGGAATACAACAACCTTTAAAAAAAAACATGTAAGAGACGTGATAACTATATAGGTAATCACAAAAATTTAGACATGTAGCATATATTCTCAGATTCATAGAGGAACTCACAGTTAATAAGTAACAAAAAAATAAGGAAGGCAATAACCTCAACTAAGGCAAATAAGGCCAAATAACGAGCAAGAGGTAAATAAATGCTAACAACATCATATAGAGCATGTGAGTGCACCCTAACAACAAGATACCACATATTATGACAATTTGATCAAAGACATGGAAAAAGACTAGACAATCTAACCGGACAACACCACATATAAATTGTGTACCCACTCGTCACCTTGCGTACACATCTTTCACATATCGAGATAGTACAATTGACTCAATTCCTAAGGGGTGGTTTCCCCTACACAAGGTTAGGCAAGATACTTACCTCAATTCGGCCAATTCAATACTCAATTTAGCTTTTCCTTTACCAATTCATTAACGCTCGGCTCGATCTAGCCAAAAAAGACATAAATACATCAAACAATGCAAGAGAAAATAATTTCAATTAAAAAAGCTATGGTCCTTATACAAGTTATGTCAATAAAAGTCAACTCCCCGGGCCCGCACCTCGTAACCCGACAAAATTTAAAAAACCCGAGCACCCATTGGATTACGAGTCCAACCATACTAGTTTTACTCAAATATGACGTAGAATCGATATTCAAAACTCAAAAATTCATTTTATGAAATTTTAGACAAAACCCCCAAATTTCACTTTGAAATCATCAATCAAATGCCAAATCGAAGATAGATTCACGAAATATAACCAAAACCGAGTATAGAACACTTACCCAATTTATATAGGGAAAATCTCCTCCAAAGGTTGCCCGAATCCGAGCTCCCCAACTCAAAATATGACCAAATGAACAACCCTCTTGCCCAGTTGTTCTGCCTCGTTTTGCATACCAAACAATCTCGAAACTCACTTTTGATACCTCCAATAGATTCCTTGCAACATTTCAGTCAAGTTAGGCCTTTGAATCACTCCATTTGACCTTAAAATGAAGGAGATATGTTGGTTTCAATATTTGAAAATAGTGAAAAAATTTAAATATGAAGTCAGTAGCAATTTCGTAATTAATCTGAAAAAATCTTGCAGCCCAATTCTTAGTAATATTACCATAAAATCCTCATATGATTTCCAAATTTGACGATTCTTTTTGATTTGGCTCCTTAATTATGATACGAATCTAATTCTTCAAACAAAACAGAAATCGAAACTCATTTGTTTAATGTTGTACCATTTATACTTGAAGAAACAACGTCAAAACATAAATAAAACGAGCGCAACACAGCGCAAACCTATCTGAAACTCACCGGAGCCCCTTGGAATCCTGTAAGAAAGAACATACCAATAAGTCCCATAACAAAACATGGACCTACTCGAGGCCTTAAATCACGCATAACAACATCAAAACGACGAAACGCACCTCAAATCAAACTTAATGAACTTTCGAACTTTCAATTTCCAAAAACTCGCGCCGAAACATATCAAATCAATTCGGAATGAACTCAAATTTTTCACACAAGTCTTAATACATCATACGGAGCTACTTGTTCCCCCAAACTATCGAGCGAAGTGCAAATTCTCAAAATGACCGATCGGGTCGTTACACCAACTAATAGTCAGTACAATCCAAATGAAATTTATAGGAAACGGTGAGAATTATCTGAACATTTACATATTAACCCAAGGACTAGTAGTACGAGTCATGAACTTCTAAGAATTTGAAATTTACAAAGCTGGTGCAAATAAATAACACAAACTGTTTGAAATTTGCATAAACAGATTAGCAAAATCCCAAACTACCAAGGACAAGTGGCAGCTATATTCCGGAATGCACAAACATCGTCATAGTAAGCTCCCGACATCACCAGCAGCTTCACTCCAAAATATGCACGCAAGGTGCAGAAGTGTAGTATGAGTACAACCGACCCCATGTACCTAGTAAGTATCTTGTCTAACCTCGTCGAAGTAGTGATGAGGCTTTTTAGTTAGAAGATACTCACTGATAAGACCTGCACCGTAACTAGCAATAGAACTATACTACGATATAACATAATAGAGTGCATGAAACAAATATACAAGCATTAACTGAGTACTAGAAGAGATCCCAGTTTAACCTTTTCTAATATCTCGACCAATCTTTTCCTTAGAACGAGAACCAATAACCACGATAGTCACTCTATAACTTTCATAGCATGAAAAATGTACTCAAATGTCAAATCAATTGCACGGAAACACCTTTCATGCATTTATCTCATCCGCACTAAATATGCATATAACAGTACCAACCAGATGGCAGAAATGACAAAGTAAGAAATACGCAAGCAACAATAATGAACGAGGATATACACATGGGCAACAGTAATAGTACTAATCGGAAAGCATAGGAGTAATGGCAGCAATTAGGAAGGAAGAGTATAAACATCAACTAACTAGCATGGTGGAGGCCTAGATATAGATGTAACAAATAAGAAAGGGGATACATGATCTTTATAAGTTAACAAGTAGAGACATGAATCACTAACATGGTAGAAGACATGTACTTAAGTTCAACAAAACACATATATGACATGGATGTAATTATAACAGCAGGAAGTAGGCATGATATTTGCAAGCTAAGCAAGTAGAAGGCATGGGCAACAAAACAATAATTGATATAGAGAATGACATAACAGTAATGACAAGTCACATAAGAACCATAAGTACGACGATACCAGCAAGAAATGAACATATCTACAAGAAAAGGATATCACGACATAATGCATGTCCCTCGTCCTCACTTGCATGGAAACACCCTTCGTTCCATGAACTCGTAATAATATACAATCATGATAATATAAATACAATGGCAAAACATCACCCTTCGCGTTTTTACTCTCAAATGAAATGGCATGGAATCACCTTTCGTGCGTTACACTCACATAACATGGCATGACATCACCCTTCGTGCTTTTACTCTCAAATGAAATGGCACGGCATCACCCTTCGTATATATAATGGCACGACATCACCCTTCATGCTTTACACTCTTCCGTACCAAGAATATGTATATTAATGTCAAACAAGGTAGGAGAGGAATATATGATTCCGAGAGTTGTAGCCACGTTTCTCTCATTTCTGCTTCTTTTGTGCTTTACAGCTGCATTATATGTATCAGGTTGGTTGGTTCAGGTCTGGAGCAATTTCGGAGAGGAATTGAGACACTTAGTCTCTTTAAAATAAGCTTAAGTTGAAAAATAAGTCAACCGTTAGGTTATTTTAGACTTAGGAGCGCGTCTGGAATGTGATTTTGATGTTCGTAGTAGAATTAGGCTTGAATTGGCAGAAGTTGAAAATTTGGCGATTTTGGTCGGTAGTGGAAATTTTGATATCGGGGTCGGAATGGAATTACGGAAGTTGGAGTAGGTTTATGGTGCCATTTTTGACGTGTGTGTAAAAATTGAGGTCGTTCGGGCGTGGTTTGATAGGTTTCAGCGCTGTTTGCGGAATTTGGAAGTTTACAAGTTCTTAGGCTCGAATCCGAGTGTAATTTGGTGTTTTGATGTTGTTTTGGGATATTCAAAGGTTCAACTAAGTTTGTATGGGGTTATATGACTTGTTGGTATATTTGGTTGAGTTTTCGAGGGCCTTGGGGTGATTCAGGTGGCTATCGGAGTGTTAGGAGTTTGGTAAATGCACTTGAAGATGGTGCTACTGATGTTTTCTACACCTGGGGAGTGGGAGCCGCAAGTGCGAGGCCGTAGAAGAGTAAGGAGAGCCGCAGGTCCGGCTAGGGAATGCCTGGGCTAGGATTTTGGTAAAGTTGGTATGACTAGATTCGTGAGTGAACGGGCTTTCGGGTTTTGTGACTTTTGTCGGATTGCGAGAGGTGGGCTCGGGAGCCGGGTTGAGCCGATTTCAGGTTTTTGGCTATAAATTGGTAATTTTCTTGTGGAATTCGTTCCTTTAGCCCATATTGATCGTATTGTATTACTTGTTATAAGATTCAGGACATTTGGAGGCCGGTTCGAGAGGAAAGGGCATTCCGGAGTAGGATTTCTATGTTGCTGAGGTAAGTAACAGTTTTAAATCTGGTCTTGAGGGTATGAAACCTAGAGTTTGGTATAATATGATTGTATGGAGGTAACACCCATGATAGGTGACAGGCGTGTGGGTGTATGCCTTGAGGGATTGAGATTTGGTCCGTCCCGTGAGACTGTAAAGTCAAATAGCCTTTATTTGTGTTTATATGCATTTCTTGTCTACTAGAAATTTGACTGCCTATTCATGTTAGAAACCATGCTTAGGAAATGTGCCTGCTCATGGTAGTTATACTCAGTCATAGTGTTTGTTGTACATGTTTACCTCAATCTTTGTTTTTTCCCTGCAGATACACTATAACACTTTAATTTTGACTGTTTTCCCTTTTTTTTATTGAGGTCTTTGAGACTAGAAAGTTTCATGACTGATTGAGGCTGAGGGCCTGTTTGTTAGGTATTGTACCTTAGCACGTGAGTTGTCCGTGCGAATTTTGATGTGATATTGTGGCACGTGAATTGTCTGTGCAGACCTTGATATCATATTATAGCACGTGATTTGTCCGTGCGCACGTGAATTGTCCGTGCAGATTATAGCGCTTGGGCTGTATGAGCCCCTCCGGAGTCTGAACACCCCCAAATAGCGCAGGCATCTATTGAGCGTGTGCATTGAGGATTGAGAGTCGATTGTTGAGTTATTGAGGGCTTTAGTAACAGAACATGTGAGGTTGCATCTGTTTTCCTTTGTTGTTGTATTTAGCTGATATTTGTTTTGCTTGAACTTGATAATTTTGCAACTGATTTTACTCGTGTATACTCTTAGACTTTGAAAATTATCAATAAACTATTCCATATAACTCGTCACTGCTTCTCAATTCCTTATGTATTTTTGTTACTTGCTGGGTCGGTTGTACTCATACTACACCATGCACTTCATGTGCAGATCCCGGTGTGTCTGAGAACAAAAACCGTTGAGTTCAGGCGCGTTTGTGTTCCGTAGATTAGAGGTTGCTGCAAGCGTTCGCATGACCTTGTCACTCCTTCTATATTTCTTTCTGATTTGTACTAATATTTAGACATCGACTGTATTAGTTTTGATACTTAGACGCTCATGACTTGGTGACACCCCGATGTTTGGGGCTAGTTTTCTGCACTTTGATTCTATTTTGAGTTTAACTTTGATTTTTATGAAAAATTTCTCATATGGAAAGTTTAGATTACTTTTATATTTGATTTCTAACGTAGTTTGGGAAACTCCGCTTGCCTAGTACCATCGATAAGCGCCATCACAACATGTTAGGTTTTGGGGTTGTGAATAGTTGGTTTCAGATCCTAGGTTACATAGGACTCACGAGTCATGAGCGGGTTAGTAGAGTCTTGCGGATCGGTACAGAGATGTCTATACTTATCTTTGAGAGGCTGCAAAACCCTTAGGAAAAACTTCCCATTCTTGGATTCTTGTCATGCGAATCTGTTTATTCTGGTAACTAAACATTTGGTGTTTCATTCTCTCATAGATGGTGAGGACTCGTGCTACAGGTCAGGAGGGCCATCCATCATTACCACCAACAAGGGTCGTGAGAGGGCGAGGACGCGGTAGAGGTCGTGGTAGGGGTAGAGGTGCAGCCCCACAGCAACTTGGTCAGTACTTGTAGATCTACCAGTTTCCCAAGATCATGACCAGGTCTTAGTTATGGATGCTCCAGCGAGGCCAGCTTAGACACCACATGTGCCCATCGTGCATCTTGGCCTTCAAGCGGCCCTAACTCAAATTCTGAAAGTGTGTACTGGCCTTGCTCAGGCGGTCTCTATTTTTACGGCCGCATCCACTTCTCAGGCCGGGGGAGGTACTCAGACTCCTGTCGCTTGCACACCTGAGCAGGTTGCACAGGGACTCCAGACACCGGGGGCACAACCAGTCCAAACGGTTGTAGATGCACAGGACTATGTGGTTCCTGCTATGCCCGAGGATGATCAGCACAGGTTGGAAAGGTTTGGGAAACTCCAGCGTCCACCTTTCAGTGGCACAGAGAGAGAGAAGATGCCTAGGATTTCTTAGACAGGTGTCAGAGGATACTCCGTACAGTATGTATTCTGGAGACTTATGGGGTATCATTCACTACTTTTCAGTTCTCTGGGGCTGCACTCAGATGGTGGGAGACTTACGAGAGGTGTAGGCCGATCGGCACAATGCCCCTTACTTGGCAGCAGTTCTCCGTGGTCTTTCTGGAGAATTTTGTGCCTCAGCCCCGCATGGAGGAGTTGCGTAGACAGTTTGAGCAGCTTTGTAGGGTGATATTTTGAGATGCAGTATGAGATATGATTCTCGGAGTTGTCCCGTCATGCTCTCTGGTTTGTTCCCACAGACAGGGAGAGGATCATGAGGTTTATAGATGGTCTCACGTTTCAGCTACAGTTGCTTATGACCAAAGAGAGAGTGTCTGGTGCTACCTTTAATGAGGTTGTCGACATTGCTCGGCAGATTAAGATGGTTCGCGATCAGGAGAGGGTCGAGAGGGAGGACAATAAACCTCGTGGTTGGGTGGATTCAGCGGTGCTCCTCCTGGGGTTAGTTTCAGCACGGTAGAGGTCGTCATTTCAGACAGGCTCAAATAACTCGGCCATTTCACCGTGGTGCATCATCTGCCAATGGTTCCCACAGTCATTAGCAGGGCCAGTCATCATTCAGTGCACTACCAAAGCAGAGTTCTCATCATGCCCCGTCTGCTCAGGTATCCCCAGGTAGTTCTTCTGAGCATCAGGAGCAGCAAATCCGTCAGAGGAGGGGTTGTTCCGGGTGCAGAGAATTTGGTCACATTATTAGAGATTTCCCTAGGCTATTGGGTGGGACTCCACAGTAGAGTACTCGGCTTATGTCATCCTCCACCACCCACCTACCCAGCTAGGGGTGGAAACCAGTCAGCTAGGGGTCGCTTGAGAGGGGGAGGCAGATCAGGGGGTGGCCAGACCCGTTTCTATGCCCTCCCTGCTAGATCAGATGCTATTTCTTCGGATGTTGTGATTACAGGTATTGTCTCAATTTTCCTCTGAGATTCCTCGATACTATTAGACCCTGGTTCCGCTTATTCGTATGTTTCCTCATATTTCGCTCATTTTCTGGATATGCCCCGTGAGTCTTTAGTCTCATCTGTTCATGTATCTACTCATTTGGGCGATACTGTTGTTGTGGACCGCGTATATCGATCATTTGTGGTGACTATGGGGGGTGTGGAGACCCGAGTGGACTTTTTGTTGCTCTGTATGGTTGATTTTAATGTGATATTGGGTATGAATTGGTTTTCTCCATGGCACGTTGTTCTAGATTATCACACTAGGCTGTGACATTGGCGATGCCGGGGTTGCGAGGGTTGAGTGGAGCAGTTCTATAGACTATATACCTACTAGAGTGATTTCATATTTCAAGGCTCAGCATATGGTTGAGAAAGGTTGTTTATCCTATTTGTCTTTTGTGAGGGATGTTAGTGCAGAGACTCCTGCCATTGATTCTGTTCTGGTGGTACGTGACTTTCCGCATGTCTTTCCTGCAGACTTGTCGGGCATGCCCCCTGATAGGGATATTGACTTTGGTATTGATTTGGTGTCGGGCGCTCAACCCATTTCTATACCACCGTATCGTATGGCACCAATAGAGTTGAAAGTACAACTTCAAGAACTCCTTGATAAGGGGTTTATTCGGCCTAGTGTGTCACCTTGGGGTGCTCCAGTTCTATTTGTGAAGAAGAATGATGGTTCCATAAGGATGTGAATTGACTATAGGCAGTTGAACAAGGTCACAGTCAAGAACAAGTATCCTTTGCCTCGTATCGATGATCTATTTGACCAGCTTCAGGGAGAGAGGGTGTTCTCCAATATTGATTTGAGGTCTGGGTATCACCAGCTGAAGATTCGAGATTTGGATATTCTTAAGACAGCTTTCAGGACCCAATATGGCCATTATGCGTTCCTAGTAATGCCTTTTGGGCTGACCAATGTCCCAGCAGCGTTCATGCATTTCATGAACATTGTATTTCAGCCCTATTTAAAATCATACGTTATTGTATTCATTAATGACATCCTAGTCTACTCTCGTAGCCAAGAAGAGCATGCTCAGAATCTGAAGATTGTATTACAGAGATTGAGGAAGGAGAAGCTTTATACAAAGTTCTCCAAGTGTGAGCTTCGGCCCGGTTCAGTGGTGTTCTTGGGGCACGTGGTGTGCAGTAAGGATATTCAGGTGGATTCGAAGAAGATAGAGGCGGTGCAGAGTTGGCCTAGACCATCCTCAGCCACAGAGATTAGGAGCTTTCTTGGTTTTGCGGGTTATTACTGTCGTTTTGTGCAGGGGTTTTCATCAATTGCATCACCCTTGACCAAATTGACCCAAAAGGGGGCCCCATTCAGGTGGTCGGATGAGTGCGAGGAGAGCTTTCATAAGCTCAAGACTGCTTTGACCACAACTCCAATTTTAGTTATGCTGTCAGCTTCAGCTTCTTACACTGTATATAATAATTCCACGAGGATAGGCGTTGGATGTGTTCTGATACATGAGGGTAGGGTGATTGCTTATGCTTTGCGCTAGTTGAAGCCTCATGAGAAGAACTATCACGTCCATGATCTTGAGTTATCAGCCATTACTCACGCCTTAAAGATTTAGCGGCACTATTTGTATGGGGTTCATTGTGAGATCTATACTGATCACCAGAGTTTGTAGCAACTGTTCAAGCGGAAGGATCTTAATTTGCGTCAGCGAAGATGGTTGGAGCTTCTTAAGGACTATGATATCACTATTTTGTACCATCCCGGGAAGGCTAATGTGGTCGCCGATGCCTTTAGCCACCGGGTGGAGAGTTTGGGGAGTTTAGTGTATATTCAAGCAGCAGAGAGACCCTTGGCATTGGATGTTCAGGCCTTAGCAAGCCAGTTTGTAAAATTGAATATTTTGGAGCTGACTCGGGTATTGGCTTGTGTGGTCTCCAGATCTTTTCTTTATGAACATATCAGGGAGCGTCAGTATGATGACCCCCACCTGCTCGCTCTTTAAGACACGGTTCAACAAGGTGATGCTAGAGATGTGACTATTGGTGATGATGGTGTGTTGAGGATGCATGAACGGATATGTGTGCCCGATGTGGATGGTCTTCGAGAGTTGATTCTTCAGGAGGCCCACAACTCGCGGTATTTCATCCATCCGGCTGCAGCGAAGATGTACCGGGATTTGAGACAGCACTATCGGTGGAGGCGAATGAATAAGGATATAGTTGGGTTTGTGGCTTGGTGTCTCAATTGTCAGCAGGTTAAGTATGAGCATCAGAGACACGGTGGCTTACTTCAGAGGTTATCCCAGCGTGGAAGTGGGAGCGGATCACCATGGATTTCGTAGTTGGGCTCCCATGGACTTCGAGGAGGTTATATGCTATTTGGGTGATTGTGGATCGGCTCACCAAGTTCGCGCACTTTATTCCAATTGGTACTACTTACTCTTCAGAGCGGTTGGCTGAGATTTATATCCGAGATATTGTTCGCCTATATGGTGTCCCAGTTTCCATCATCTCAGACAGGGGCACACAGTTTACATCGCAGTTTTGGAGACCGTGCAGCAAGAGTTGGGTACTTAGGTTGAGTTGAGAACATCCTTTCACCCTCAAACGGACGGACAATTCGAGTGCACTAGCCAGATATTGGAGGACATGTTACGCGCTTGTGTCAATGATTTTGGGGGTTCTTGGGACCAGTTTCTTCCGCTCTCAGAGTTTGCATATAATAACAGTTATCAGTCGAGCATTCATATGGCATTGTACGAGGCTTTATACAAGAGGCGGTGTAGGTCCCCCGTGGGATGGTTTGAGCCGGGTGAGGCTAGGATCTTGGATACAGACTTGGTGTAGGATGCATTAGACAAGGTGAAATTGATTCAGGAGCGACTTCACACGGCTCAATCAAGGTAGAAGCTATGCGGACAGGAAGGTCCGTGATGTGTCTTTCATGGTTGGGGAGAAGGTTTTGCTGAAGGTATCACCCATGAAGGGTGTTATGAGGTTTTGGAAGAGGGGCAAGTTGAGCCCACGGTTCATTGGGCCTTTTGAGGTGCTTAAGAGGATAGGTAAGGTGGCTTACAAGCTTTCCTTGCCACCGAACTTGTCGAGTGTGCATCCAGTGTTCCATGTTTTTATACTCCAAAAGTATATTGGCGATCCATTCCATGTTTTGGACTTCATCACAATTCAGTTGGATAGTGATATGACTTATGATGTGGAGTGGCCATTTTGGATTGGCAGGTTCGGTATTTGAGGTCAAAGGATATAGCTGCAGTGAAGGTGCAATGGAGAGGTTAACCTGTGGAGGAGGCCACTTGGGAGACCAAGCGGGAGATGCGTAGCACATATCTACACCTTTTGAGACTTCAGGTATGTTTCTAGACTCGATTGAGGACGAGCGTTTGTTTAAGAGGGGGGATATAACGACCCGGTCGGCCGTTTTGAGAGTTATAGCCCTATTTCCCCCATTTATACTTTACAACTGCATTATATTGTATCGGGTTGGTTGGTTCGGGTATGGAGCGGTTTCAAAGAGAAATTGAGATACTTAGTCTCTTTATTATAAGCTTAACTTGAAAAAAAAGTCAACTAGATGTTGACTTGTGTATAAACGAACTCGAATTTGAATTTTGATGGTTCCCTTAGCTCCGGTAAGTGATTTTGGACTTAGGAGCGCGTCCGGAATGTGATTTGGAGGTCCATAGTAGAATTAGGCTTGAATTGGCGAAAGTTGAAAATTTGGCGGTTTTGGTCGGCAGTGGAAATTTTGATATCGGGGTCGGAATGGAATTCTGGAAGTTGGAGTAGGTGCGTAGTGCCATTTTTCACGTGTGTGTAAAATTTGAGGTCGTTTGGACGTGGTTTGATAGGTTTCGACGTCATTTGCAGAATTTGGAAGTTTAGAAGTTCTTAGGCTTGAATCCGAGTGTAATTTGATGTTTTGATGTTGTTTTGAGTGATTTGAAGGTTAGATTAAAATCGTTTGGGGTTATATCACTTGTTGGTATATTTGGTTGAGGTCCCGAGGGCCTCAAGGTGATTCCAGGTGGCTATCTGAGTATTTGGAGTTGGGAAGCTGCAGCTGAAGCTGCTGCTACTAGTGTTTTCCGCACCTGTGGAGTGGGAGCCGCAGGAGTGAGGCCGCAGGAGTGTAGGGAGATCTGCAAGTGCGGCTAAGGAAGGGATAGTCTTAGACCGCAAGTGCGATAGAGATCCTGCATCCGTGATGGTCGCAGAAGCGGTTTGGGAGGCGCAGATGCGAAGTTTGACCGCAGGTGCGGCTTGGGTCCTGCATCTGCGATGGCCACAGATGCGGTCAGGTGACGCAGGTGCGAAGCTAGACTTTTAATGAATTTCCGCAGAAGCAAAGCCCAGTTCGCAGAAGCGGTTCCGCAGGTGCGATTTTTGCTGGGAAGAAAACCCCAACTCGAGGTTTTGTCTTTCATTTTTGATTTTTGGCTTGGGGAGCTCGGGAGAGAGGCGATTTTTCGAAGGTATTCTAGGAGGACGTTAGGGTAAGTGATTCTAACTCGTATTGGTTTAATTTCCGTAAATTTATGGCTTTGTTCATCAATTAATTAGGGATTAGAGTGGGAAATTTGGGAGTTAGGGCTTGGGGATTTGGAGAGTAAATTTTGGGGTTTTGGAAGGGCAATTGAGGTCCCAAATGACATAGCGAAACTATTTCAATCCCCAGAACCACAATTCGAACCCGATACCATCAAAGTCATCCCTCGGTCAAACTTGTGAACTTTCCAAACGTTCAAATTTCCAACTTTCACCAATTAGTGTCGAATTCTTCTACAAATATCCAAATGCAAATCCGGGCATACGCCCGAGTCCAAAATCACCATCCGGACCTAACGGAACCATCAAAACTCCAATCCGAGGTCAAATGCTAAAAAGTTAAACTTGGTCAACTCTTCCAACTTAAAGCTTAAGTTCACGAAGTTCATTCTTCCAATCGATTTCGAATAACCTGAAAACCAAAATCGATGATTCACACAAGTCATAATATATCATGCGGAGATACTCGTACCTTCAAATTATCGAGGAAAGTGCAAATACTCAGAACGACTGATCTGGTGATTACAACTTACCTCGTAACTTTTCAAATAGACCCTTAAACTTATGACTAATTCAATTTCTCATTCATTGCATTATCATTACTTGACCCCCTCAATATAACACAACTTAATGGATATCATTATACTTCCTATATAAAAATAATATTACACTGAAACTGTATCAGCAAAATTAATCTTTTCATACCAATTATTTCATCCTTGAGTTTCCGTATATATTGTCTAACTCCACCACCACTCAATCACTGTTAAATTAATATGTCTCCCCCTAATCATTGGTTCTTATAATCTTTTTTTTGCCATCTTTCTTATGCTAGACAAAGTAAATATAAAATGTATGATAATTCATTGTATTTGGCTCAATTTTTTATTTTGACACTCTATCTCAATCTTGTTCCATTCCTTCCGGCCCATTCTTTTTGTGTCATTTTAACACAAAATTTTTTATCCAACGTAAACATGCAATACATACTTGCTTCTAATGTGTAACAACCATCCAATTACGTTTTGAACACTTTCTTTTTTTACCCTTGTCAGCTAGATTTAATCCAAATACTCAGCTGCTTCCCCCCCCTCCCCCCTCCCCCCCATAATTCTTTTT
>MDKH01014263.1:0-43517 GCA_005239495.1 Nicotiana undulata
ATGAATAGCTTACAAAGGAAGACTATGTTTGAGATCAGTTACTGATTGTTGCTTACATGTTTTATACTTGATGTACTCTCTCATATGATTTATTGCTCAGCATGTATTTTATTTTATTATGTACTGGACCTTAGTGAGTATGTATTCTACCTCTCGTCACTACTCTTTACGAGTTTAGACGGGATACTCACTGGGTACATATTTGATTATATGTACTCATGCTGCACTTTCTTTCTTTTTTTTGCACTTAATTGTGCAGGTGTTGAAGTCCGTCCGTCTGCTGATAGGTATTGATCGCGGTGTCGCCCCATACGGTGAGCTGTCTTCTTGGCGTTATCCTGACAGCACCTCTGGAGCCTTCTAGTTTCATTTTGCTCAGTCTTTTGTTTCAGACTACGGATTGTATTTTTTTTTATATATTTCAGTTGTTGTATCCATGTAGCCGCCCGTTGACACTGTGACACTAGTCCTGGCACACACTTGTTGTAGTTATGTTGGAAATTTGGGGTTGTATATATCGGGCCTAGCTGTGGCTCAGCTTGTTTCTACGGCCTTACCCCATACCGTTGATTATATTCCGCACTTTTATTGTTATAGTTGTACGTTGGCTTGCCTAACCTCGCCGTTAGGTGCCATCAAGACCTAAACCGATTTTGGGTCATGACAGAAGCCCATTCCTAAAAAGTTTCACATGCCAGATATACCTAAGTACAATGGGACCACAGATCCCAACGAGCATGTTACCTACTATACATGCGTCATGAAAGGTAACGATTTGGATGATGATGAGATCAAATCTATTTTATTGAAGAAGTTCAGAGAGAGACTGTCGAAGGGGGCAATGATTTGGTACCACAATCTACCGCCAAATTCTATTGACTCATTTAACATGTTAGCACACTCTTTCGTAAAGGCACATTCCCGAGACATAAAGGTTACGACAACGAAATCAGACATTATCAAAGTAAGATAGAGGGATAATGAAATGCTGAGGGAACTTGTATCCCGATTTCAAATGGAGCGCATGGAGTTGCTACCGGTCACAGATGATTGGGCCATTCAAGATTTCACTCATGGATTGAATGAACGAAGTTCGATAGCATCACGTCAACTGAAGCAAAATTTGATCGAATATCTGGCGGTAAATTGGGTCGATGTACACAACTGGTACCAATCGAAGATCAAGGTCGAAGATGAACAATTAGGAGCTCCTTCCGGTTCAGTGCATCCAAACAGGTTAGCAGCTAAAAATATGAGGGACATCGACAGGGATCTGCGGTCGAACAAAGACTATCAATCGTACATCGCAGATCGCATGAACAATGGCCCAGGGCGCCATTCCGACCGGAATGATCAAGGAAGTGATCGAGCACAAAATTCTCGGAGACTTATGAGCAAAAGCGGTTTTGATAAGTACGTCGATCCCACAGAGGAACCTTGATTGTCGGAATACAATTTAGTGTCGATGCATCAGGCATTGTATCGGCAATTGGAAGAATCAAAGATACCAGATGGCCCAGGCCAATACAGACCGATCCTTCACAAAGAAACCCCGATTTGATGTGTAAGTATCATGGAACACATGGTCACAGGACTGTTTATTCAATGAGGGACACCTTCGAAAATTCCTATGTGATCGAGCCAAGAATTATTTCAGAGAAAGGGACACCAACAGGAAAAATGAACAGGAGGAGACACAACATGTAATTCATATGATCGTCGGAGGGGTCGATATTCCACAAGGGTCTGTATTCAAACGCACTAAGGTATCAATTACTAGGGAAAACGGACCTGAGATTACATGCCAGAAGGTACCGTATCATTCAACGACGAGGAAGCAGAAGGAAATTCTCAACCTCACAACGACGCTCTGGTAATTTCTATCTTATTAAATAAAGTTCAAGTTAAGCGTGTGTTGACCCAAGTCATTGCATAGTTTTGAAGATTGACAAATGTCTGACCAGTTGAACCAGGTCCATCAGAGCACACATACTTGACCTGACGAGTTGGCAAATGAATTGTATATGCATAGGAGATAAATGTGTTTTTGAAATATCAATGAACCAAGAGATTGTCTCCTAATGCGAAAAGGGTGCAAATTGATAAGAAGATGAAGTTGAAATCAGCAAGGAAAGTAACAAAGGAAGGAAGTTGAGTTTAATACGAACTCTTTCACCCAGGAAGAGTTGTACCAGAACTGAACGACTGACTCTATAAATAATTAAAGTAATCCTGCTTGAATTTCGATCGCACAAAGGCAGAAGTGAAACAAGAATTGAAAGCAAAATCCCCAGAGATATTTTGCAAGCAGAATCCTTGTGCGACACAAAGGATACTGACCAGCTAGAAGAACCAGTTTCATCTGTTTGTTTATTGAGTCTAGTTGGTTGTAGTAGGTGATTTAATATTGTATCTTTTCAGCTTTCATAGAAGCAATTGTAATAGGTACACATTGTTCAAGTTAGAGTTAACTTGAAGCTTGTATAAATTAGCTAGAGGCTAGTTACTACGAAGGGATTAGAGTTAGTCCTAGGATCAGAAAAGAGTTTATTTTGTAAGTTCTGTTTTGGCTCAGAGTTTAGTGAAGAGTTTGAGCAAATCCTACTGAGGAGTAGGTCGTGGTTTTTTCACCTTTTGAGCCAGGTGTTTTCCACGTAAAACTCTATGTGTTTTTACTTGACTGCATTTATTATTCCGCAACAGTAGAAGTTAGAACACCAAGAAGAACTAGGTTCTTCTACTAAGACAGCACTCGAAATATTAGACACCACACAAATCAACCCCTCTTCTTGTGTAGTATTGAAGTGTAAAACATCAGCGTGTTTTAGTGGATCCAGGTAGCTCGGCAAATATCATCCAATCAAGGGTCGTGGATTAGCTCGGCCTACAAGATCGAATCGTGCCCGCAGCTGGGGTCTTGAACGGTTTCAATATGGCCAGTGCATCAACTAAAGGAGAGATTATCCTACCGGTGAATATGGCTGGAACTATCTAAGATACCAAGTTTCACATAATGGGCGATCACATCGACCAGCCTCGGCCGAATCGGGAATCATGAAATAGAGGGAGAAAGAGATAAAGATTTTTTGACCCTCGAACCTTCGCTATTTTTGAAGAATTCGATGCCACCAAATCGACAGTCGAAGAGCTGGAACAGGTTATATTGATCGACTACATGCCCGAGTGAAAGGTATACCTGGGGACGGGGTTAACCCCCGAACTCACGAAAAAGCTTATTAAATTTCTTATCGATAACATAGATTGTTTTGCTTGGTCCCACTTAGACATGACAGGGATCCCACTAGAGATAACAACACATCGACTGAGCCTGGACCCAAAGTTCAGGCCAGTGAAGCAAAAGAGAAGGCCCCAGTCTGAGATAAAGCATGCATTCATAAGGGACGAGGTAACTAAACTTCTCAAAAATATGGTCCATTCGGGAGGTGAAATATCCCGAATGGTTAGCCAATCTAGTCATAGTTTCTAAAAAGGGGAACAAACTTAGGATGTGTGTAGATTATAAGGATTGAAACAAGGCATGTCCCAAAGATTATTTTCCATTGCCTAACATCGATCCCATGATCGATTCCACTGCTGGCCACGATCCTTAGTTTTCTCGATGCCTATTCTTGGGTACAATAAAATTCAAATGAACCCGGAAGACCAAGAAAAGACTTCATTTATCACCAAGTATGGAACATATTATTATAACGTAATGCCCATCAGGCTAAAAATGCAGGAGCTACCTACCAACGCCTAGTAAATAAAATGTTCGAAAAACAAATAGGTAAATTAGTGGAAGTATATATTGATGAGATGCTAGTGAAATCCCTGTGCGTAGAGGACCATTGACACATTTGCAAGAAACATTCAAGATACTGAGAAAATACAACATGAAGCTCAACCCCGAGAAATGTGCTTTCGGGGTCGGGTCGGGCAAGTTCCTTGGCTTCATGGTTTCGAATCGGGGAATCGAGATCAACCCCGATAAAATCAAGGCTATAGAAGACATCACTGTCTTGGACATCATTAAAGTCGTAAAAAGGCTGACAGGGCGGATAGCTGCCTTAGGCCGATTCATCTCGAGGTCGTTGGATCGGAGCCATAGATTCTTCTCTCTACTCAAAAAGCAGAACGATTTCTCCTGGACCCTGGAATGCCAACAGGCATTAGAATAATTGAAAAGATACCTCTCGATCCCACCCTTGCTTCATACTCCAAAGGAAGATAGAAAAACTCTACTTGTACTTGGCAATCTCAGAAATCGCGGTAAGTGGTGTCCTAGTTCGAGAAGAGCAAGGTACGCAATTACCTGTTTATTAAGTAAGTCGAACTTTAGGAGAAGTAGGAACTAGATAACCACACTTAGAGAAATTGGCACTTGCTTTAATAAGCGCCTCTAGGAAGCTGAAATCGTATTTTCAATGTAACCCCATATGTGTATTGACCACTTACCCGCTTCGTAATATTTTGCATAAGCCCGAACTGTCAGGCCGATTAGCCAAATGGGTCATCGAACTCAGTGGGTACGATATCGAATATCAACCCCTAATGGCCATCAAGTCTCAAATTTTAGCAGACTTCGTTGTCAATTTCATGCCAACCCTCGTAGCTGAAGTCGAAAAGGAACTTTTGCTAAAATCGAGTACCTCATTGAGGGTGTGGACCCTCTTCACAGACGGCGCTTTGAATGTGAAGGGGTCCGGGCTAGGCACCGTTTTGAAGCCGCCCACGAGCAACACTATTAGACAATCCATCAAAACTTCTAAGTTGACTAACAATGAGGCCGAGTACAAGGACATGATTGCAGGTCTCGAACTAGCTAAAAGCTTGAAAGCGGAAGTCATTGAAGCCAAGCGTGACTTCCCCTTGGTAGTAAATCAAGTAAAAAAAACTTCAAGGTTCGAAAGGATAGAATGCATAGGTATTTGGACAAGTTGCAGGTTACTTTGCACCGTTTTAATGAATGGACTTTGCAGCACGTACCTCAAGCGCAAAACAGTGAAGGCGATTCTCTTGCAAATTTGGGTTCATCAGTCGAGGGCGACAAAATTAGCTCAAGGATTGTCTTTCAACTCTCGAGATCCGTGATCGAAAAGGTCACGCTGAGATAAACTCAAAAAGCTTAACTTGGGATTGGAGGAATAAATATATCGAGTACTTGAAACACGGAAAGCTCCCATCGTACCACAATGAATAGAGAGCCCTACGAAAAAAAACTACTTGATTCACGCTGACAGAATAAGGAACATTGTACAGGAGGACATTCGACGTACCGTTAGTAGTATGCTTGGGACCAGGAGACACCGATTATGTCCTACGAGAAGTTCAAGAAGGAACTTGTGGGAACCACTCCGGTGCCGAATCACTAGTTCACAAAATCATCAGAGCGGGATACTATTGGGATAGTATGGAAAAGGACACTAAGGAGTTTGTTTGAAAATGTGATAAGTGCCAAAGGTATGCACCAATGATCCACCATCCCAAAGAACAACTTCATTCGGTCATATCCCCATGGCCATTTATGTAATGGGGGATGGATACCGTCGGCCCTCTGCCATCGGCTCCATGTAAAGCTAAATTCATTTTGTTTATGACTGACAAAGCACAGGCCTTCGAGAAAGTCAGAGAAAAAGAAGTTACAGATTTCATCTAGGATCACATCATATGCCAATTCGGGATACCTGCCGAAATTGTATGCGACAACGGAAAGCAATTAATCGGAAGCAAGGTAACAAAGTTTCTCGAAGAGCATAAAATAAAAAGGATCTTATCGACACCGTATCATCCAAGTGGAAATGGACAGGTCGAGTCAACGAAAAACTATCATTCAGAATCTGAAGAAAAGGTTGAACGACGCAAAGGGAAAATGGTGAAAAGTCCTACCCGAAGTCCTTTGGGCATATCGAATAACATCGAACTCCAGTATGAGGGCAACCCAGTTTACCTTAGTATACGACTCTGAATCCTTGATTCCAGTCGAAGTCGGGGAACCTAGCGTCATATATCAACATATTATGAAAGAATCAAATCACGAGGCTATGAATACTAGCCTCGAACTATTGGATGAGAAACGAGAAGTCGCCCTCATTCGGATGGTTGTGAAAAAATAACACATCGAGAGATACTATAATCGGAGAACCCCCTTCGCCATTTCAAAATTGGGGACTTAGCCCTAAGGAAAGTCACCATCAACACTCGAGATCCTAATGAAGGGAAACTCGGCCCAAAGTGGGAAGGACCCCATCAAGTCCTCGATATCGTTGAAAAAGAATCTTAAAAGCTGGGCGATAAACGGCGAGCAATTACCAAATAATTGGAACATCTCACTCCACAAGAGATATTACTATTAAGGTACGACCTTCTCCTTTTTCATTTACGTTTTACGCTAACTAATTTTCAGGTATTCGATCAAATTATCAGAGTTATCATTGAGCATGAAGATATTAGGACCCTAAAGCACGTGTTGCACTCTTTTTCCCTTCGACTAGTTTTTATCCGAAATGGGTTTTTCCGGCAAGGTTTTTAACGAGGCAACCATTGTTCATGCTGACTTAGAGTATCTGAGGTCTCCTTATATTTAACCTCAAATACTGGGGGTCACCACCCTCGGATGATTTATTTTCAAAGAAAAATACTTCATGTCTGAAGGGCTTCAATGGCAAAACTTTGTAATGGGCCAAACGGTCAAATGAACCATGTCCATATAGATTAGTCAAACCTCAGTAGTGAAACATGCACACATGTATGAACTATTCAAAGAAGTACTTTTCCTTTCAACAACATTTTCTACTTTACAAGCCCATAATTATGATTTTCCATGAAAAATGGCTCAAGGGCCGAAGTACAACTACACCTCGAACGATCGACCCCCAACTCGAGGACTGCCACTGAAAATCAACATGTTCGAATTATCTAAACTCGAAACCATAAGACATCAAGGAGGAGTCCCTCGATTTATAGGCCAAGGTCGTCATTCTCGGGGACTAACACTTCGAACAAGTTCGAAGTGTTATTGGGTAATAAGACCAAGAGGAATACCCAATGGCTACAGCCAAATTAACGTGGCTCGGAGAAGTCTGAGTCCTGCAATAAAAACATTCCTTCGAATTCTTTGAAAACCGGTTTTAAAAAAAGGCTACCCTCGGCAAAATAATCAAAGGGCTTCGATAATATCAGCCCTCGAAAAAACTAAAGAGGTATCAAATTATTTAAATTCAAAATTGTGCTAAGGCACAAAAAGCAAAGGGGTTCGAGCACTATTGAACCCTCGAGAAACCTAATGGAAAAATAATACATTCTAAGGCAAAATTTTACAAAGTCTTTAAGCCAAAAGAGGGAATAAAGTCATTCTTTTACGGCCATATCGCCCCGATTCAAAGAGCCTAAGGGCCAATACTCTTTGAGTTCGAGAACATGTTCTCATTCAATTCGAACCTAAGGTTTCCACCATCTCGAGTTCTAATAAGAATCTACTCAACCATAGATCGAGGATCCATTATTAATTCATACAAACCTAAGGGTTCTATTGCTAAGGGTCCAAGTTTTACTCGAACTCGACTACAAAAATAGTATTATCATGACTTCGATTAAGTCACCCTAAACCGAAGTCGCAAACATATACAAGGCATAAAAATTGTGCTAAGATTTTACAAGGCATAAATCCAATTTGAAGACAAATTTAAGGAATTCATAAAGGAAATATTATATTTATACTTGAACGAAAAATGTGTACAAGAGGCCGAAAAAGGCCTTACAAAATAGAAAAAGAAAAAATACAAGTCCTAACTATGCTCTGGGGAAATTTCTCCCTCGGGGGAAGCTTCTTTTTCGGGCCCATCGCCATTATCAGACCCACCTTGGCTGCCTTCATCATCATCGTCATCATTGGAGGAGGCAAGCAACCTAGCATCGGCTTCGAGCACATTAGCTAGAGCTATCTCCTCAGAGAGGTCAAAACCTCTAGCATGAATTTCGTCGAGGATATCCCTTCGAGACTGGAACTTAGCTAGATCAGTACTCCACCACACTCGATCGGTGGCCTCCCTAAGTGGAGTTTGGGCAGCCTAGGCATCTGCCAGGTACATGGTTATGGACTTGTCAGCTAAGATCTTCGCCTTTTCGACCTCCGCCTTGGTCTCAGCAAGTTCGGCCTCGAACTCTTCCATCCTTTTGGCCTGGGCCAAGCTCCTCTCCTTAGTACTTCGAAGTTGAACTTCGGCCTAAGACAGTTGGACAAAGGCAACCTCTTTTTCCGCAGCAAGGCGGTCCATGTTTTCTTTCCACCGATGGCAGTCAGCTTTAACTTGATCGACTTTCCCCGGAACAGCTCGATCCTTTCAATCTTCTGCAACAACTGAGAAATCAAATTGTTAGCTTCCACCTTTGGGTCAAGCCAGTATTTTCTCAAAAGGGCAGTTACCTGCTCGTTCAGCTCGGCCTCCTCCTAACGGGCCTTGGCCAGGTCTGCTTGAAGGTCCCTGAGCTCTTCATCCTTTTGGCCGCAGAGGTGTTTAAGGGCATTTCTGTCCTCCGAAGCCTTCCAGAGCTCGGTCTCACGTTGGCTCAAAGCGTCCGAAGACTTGGAAAAAGCCTATATGAGAAAACAGAAATGAGTCAGACTTAAATTAGGGAAAAGAAGAAGACAAGTTACAACAAGTAATGCTTATCCTCGATAGGAGATGTTGGGCTTCTTCAAAGAGGGTGGATGAATTGTTAAGGTCAAAGGAATCATCGAACCTAGTAAAGCAATCTCGAAAGGATCCTCTTCAACAGGGACTCCGCCTATGTCGGGGGTCCTCATGGACCGAGCCTCTCTTATCGCCGGTAGAGAAGGTGAATGACATGTTGTCATTGCCCTGGGTGAATAACTCGGGGCGATCTGATCAGCCCTTGGGGTCTCAGAATCGGCCCCCTCCGATATGTTTTTTGATGGTCGAGGGACGATCTCAACAGGCTATTCGGGGTCCTCACCTAAACTTTTCTTGGAAGCCTCCTAATCATGAGGCTTGATCTTAGCAATCACCTCTTGTTTTGAAGGTTTGGCGGCCTCGACAGTCTTCCTGGGTCGAGCCACCAACGCCGAGGTGTTACCTTCTTCTTTTTCCTCCTCTTCTCTTAAACTTTGGACCGAGTCCATAGTGAGAGAAATGACCTTTCTCATGGTCCTTCGAGTTTTGGGTTTGGGGTCCTCGGACAACGAGATTCCCTTCCCTTTTCTTATCCTTCCCCGATTTCGGAATCAGAACTTGGCCTTTTCCTCGCCGCTCGGGGGCCTCAAGATTGCGCCCTTTTTCAGGACTGCACGAAAAGAAGCTTTATGAGAAAGAGAAATATGAGAAGTTCCTCGGAAATAAACAAGAAAACATTTATCGTGATTCTTTGCCTCCCATTTTCCCTTTGCCAAGTCGCGCTAGCAGCGCTCGACATAGGAGGAAGTCGTGGCCAACTGCCAAACCCAGTCCTCGAGGTCAGGAACCGCTCAAGGCATCCAGGCGATCATTGTAGGACAAACAAAAACGTTACATAAAGTAAACAAATTGGGAATTTGAAGACTAATGGGTAAGATGTTACTTACGCTCGGGGTTCCACATCTCGGGGAACGGCAGTTTATCCTTTGGGATGAGGTCGAAGGTCCTCACCGGTACGAATCGGCTCATCCACCCCCGGTCCTTGTCCTCATCGATGCTCGAGAACAAAGCCTTTATTGCCCGGCGTTGGAGCATGATCAACCCCCGAAAGAGTCGAGTTCGATATAGTCGCATGAGATGGATGAGGGTGAACGACAACCCCTCGATCTTGCTGGAAAAGAATCGTATCATGATCACGATTTTCCAGAAAGAGGGATGAACTTGGCCGAGGGTGACCTGGTACCTCTTCTAAAAGTCGATATAACTGGGTCGAGAGGACCCGACGTGAAGGGGTAAGTGTAAACACTAAGAAACCCCTCCACATGAGTGGTAATACTTTCTTCAAGAGCGGGGTTCTGTACCACGACCTCGGCCCCCCAGTTATAATCCCTATTCACATCCTCGAGATAGCCCGTTGTTATCAAGCATATATATCTCGACACGTGCTTACATCGGCCAGGGACCGATGGAGGGTTCTCGACTTTGAAGTTGGATTTTAAGAAACAAGGGCCGGGAACATACTCATGAGGGAGCGGTTCCAACGGCGTTTTGTCATCGCCGGCCGGGAAGAAGAGGAGGAAGCTTTCTCCTTTTATGGAACGGTTTTGGAGGTTTTGCCATTGATTTAGATAGAAAGAGGTGGAAAGAGGTGAAACTTGGTGTTCTGAAACGAACAAAGCTGACTCAACGGGTGATGAAAGAGAAGAGATGGAGAGAGTTTGAGAGACTTAGAAAATTTGATCAAGGTGAAAGTAAAAGTTTTATTCAACAAAAGAGTATGTATTTATAGTGTTACGGAGATGGTTCGGTGATGCTAGTGGCCGACCGTCCACTAACAAGCATTAATGGTTTAGAGAACTGCACCGACGGGACATTTCGGTCACCTCCATCGCTTACGTCACAAGGGTGACATCACTATCGAGATCTTCAGAAAATCAAGACTCGAGTCATTTCGTATCATTTTACTCTAAGAAACGAGGGGACTATCTGTATACGGTAGAAATCTAGGCTACCAGATTTCACTATTTGGTCGAGATAGGAATGACACGTCGAAGATCTAGGACGTTGAGTCTGAAATCCAAGCCCCTTTTCATATCGAGGTCGACATCAATCGAGGCCAGAAAGGGACAGACTCTGAATAACATCGGCATAGCTTTATAACGAAAAGGGCGAGATATTTGCGATTGGTCGAGGATCGTGGCGTAAATATCGGAACAGGTCAATCTATGGCGGTTAATCAGTTGTTAATATGATTTTCTACTGTAATTAGAAGTGTACCTTAATTAGGACTCCTCTATTATATAAAGAGGAATTCCATTCATTTTTTATGATCATTGCTCACTGAGAAAAATATATACACTCGTCACTTTCTTGCTTTCTTGCTACCTCTTTCATTTAATGTTAATCAGAGTTGATTTATTCGTTTACTGTTCTTACTATTCCACCTCGAGACTATCTCAAATCGAGGTCGAAGCTTTGCTCACACACTGGTTTGATTTAATTTATTGTCTAATTCATCTGTTTATTTTCTTATTTATCAGTTGGTATTGGACGAAATCACATATCTTTAGAATCACAAAATAAGTTTAATTGTTACCCGAATTTTAGGGTAAAATGTATACATAGTTCAAACCACAAACTACAAGTTTAGTAGAACATACTAGATCCACCTTGGATAAAATATTAAATAGTTATAATTTCTGAAGTTGATTGTGTCTGAAAGTGTATACGGTTATAAAATTCTACCTACAGTGATATGTATGATCTATGTGTTACATCAAAATTATACAAAGTCATATGAAGGGAAGGGAGACACATTGCTGCAGGAGTGACTCCACTAACCGAAAGAAGATCTTTGGCTAAAACTCTTTGTGTTGCTATATGTTAGATTGTTGAACAATAAAATCGTTCCATGTCACTGCGGCAAACACCAATACAAGAACATCTGGTCAACACAAACAAATATCCTCCATCTCCACCCAATAACGTGCTTGATTTCATATTGAAGCTTGAGCAGTTTGAAACAGGATTAAAACTAGAATCTTACTTTACCATTTATAATTATCAAAGTGCAGAGCTCATCTCCTTATCTGCAAAAAGTTTGGCTAACAAAAAAAATCGGTTAACGAATCCATCACAGTAGCCTAATAGTAACTTGGGTCTTGTTGTTGGTGTATAATATCTAACTTTCATTCAAAATAACTTGGCCTTCTATTGTTGGTGTATAATATCTAACATTCATTCAGAATATCTCTGAATGGCATGTCCCGTTCTCTTTCCGCTTGCACTTTTATTAATCAAAACGCCCTTCGAATAAAGAGAACATGTAATAATCCGATAAGTCGTTTTGAGTTCTACATTCTCATTTCATGATTTGAGACCGTACATAGCGTTATTGATGATTTATGACTTGTGTGTATGGTTCGTTTTGATTTTCAGTAAGTTTAAATGTGATTTTTCGAGGAAAACTTGATTTTGAAACTTAGAAGTAATTGGAGTTGACCACGGTCAACATTGTTTGTAAACGATCTTGGATCGGTAATTTAGCGATTTCGGTAGGTTAGTATGATGATTTTGGACTTGTACGCATATTTGATTTGGGTCCTTGGTGCCCCGAGGTTGTTTTGGCGCTTATTGTGAAAAGTTAAAAATTTGAAGTTAAACTTTGAAGTCTTTGAATTTTGAGTGGAGCCCTGGGGGCTCGAGTGAGTTTCGGGGTGATTTTCGGCGAACTTGCACAATTTGCAACAACTGATGTGCTGCTGGCGTGTTTTGGCAATGTGTTGTGTCCAATTTTGATACAAATCTAGTACTTTTAGGTGTAAAATTGGGAGTTTGGGAAAAACCTATGGGTTAATTTTCGCGATTTGGACCTCGATATATGTCCAATCTGGATACAAATCATATATTTGGACTTGGGGGAGAACTGGAAAATGAAAATTGGTCTTAATTTTGGATTTTCGACCATGTGGGCTTGGGTTGACGTTATGGTGACTTTTCAAAATATGTTACAAATTGAACCTTTTTTATACTGGGATAGTTTCTAAAGCTTGTTTTGACATATTTGAAAAGTAATTGGCTAGATTCGACTCGTTTGGAGGTTTGTGCCAAAGAAAAGGTTGTGTTGGAGGGTTGTTTTGTGTCGGAAAGAGGTAAGTGTCTTGATTAAACTTGATTTGAGGGAACTAGGATATTATTGTGTCTAATCTCTACGTGTTATATGTATTGGGACGATGTATATGCAAAATGATGAGTGTATATGCGTTTGCCATGGTTAAACTTGCAGGTAGAACTAACCTTATTTATACTATATTTTTAGTGTATCATGTCTTACTTGCTTTAAATAGATCGTGAAATTGGTTGATGTTATCTGTGATGGTAACTATTTTGACATTGTAGAATATTTTGCATTCGAAATTCTTGAAATGTTTGTTTGGCTAATGGTGCAAAAGTGGGGGACATTTCTCTTGCGATATGAACAGGTTCATCTCTTTTGGATGCCCTGAGGTTCTTGTTTGAAGTCATTTGTTTATCACAGAACAAGTCCCCCAACTTAATGATTTTGTTGATTATGTTGTTGCTCTTCACCTTGTTTAGTACTGATTTTACGTGTTCTTGGTAAGGGTGAGTGTTATGCATGATGTGTGTTTATGTGCCGTGAGGTTGAGAGATATTGTATTGTGGGTGTTTTGCTTGTGAGAAAGAGTGATATTGGACAATGAGTGTTTTCATACTATTTTATTGTTACCTCATTTTCCTTGCTTTGAATATGCAGATTGTGGACTTAGCTAAATAATTCCGTGGTTGTTTTTAAATGTTTGTTTGGAGTTGCTTGTGGAAGCTTAAGCAGTTGTTTAGCTTAGTCGTTTCCTTCATTATCTTCTCCTTTTTGTATCTTCATGCTACTATACATGTTATCTCTCTTCTTATTTACCTTGTCGTCTTACTTGCTACTTTACTTTCCATCTTATTTGTTATATCTCTCATTATTTTCTCGTTACTTAACCGCATATGCTTATATGTAGGCGTCTTGTCCTAGCCTTGTCACTACCTCGTCTGGGCTAGGCTTGACACTTACGGAGTATATTGAGCCGGTTGTACTCATACTACACTTCTGCATTACTTGTTCAGAGTTTGGTGTTGGACCTAGTGGCACCTAGAGGATGGGTTATCTTAGCTTGCTCGATTGAGGAGAATTGAGGTAGAGCTGATGTAATGACCTGACCAGTTGTTTTTAGCATTTGCATTTAGTTCAGCTATTTGTAGTCTTAAGTAGCTTCATATGATATATTATGACTTGTATGAATCGTCGATTTTGGTTTTCAGGTGATTTGAAATTGGTTCAGAAAAATGATTCTCAACTAGGAAGCTTTAAGTTGACAGAGTTGAATAAGTTTATCTTTTGTGTATTTCACCTCTGATCGGAGAATGGTTCCGGTAGGTCGGGATGGTAATTTTGGACTTGGGCCTATGCCCAAAATTACATTTAGGTATTTCTAGAAGGTTTCAACACTATTTGATGAAAGTTGGCAATTTGAAAGTTTAAAAAGTTCATAGGTTAGAATGGAAGTTGACTTTGATATTATCGGGCTCAGAATGTTATTTCGGAATCTGTAATATGTTCGTTTTGTCATCTGGGACTTGTGTGAAAAATTTTGGTTCATTCCGAATTAGTTAGGCTTGAATCGGACGCTTGGTTTGAGGTTTATGAACTTAAGAGATTGATGTTGATCGACGATTCAAGGTTTTGATGGTATTAAGCATGATTTGACGTCTCAAGTAGGACCGTGTTATGTTTTAGAACTTGTTGGTATGTTCGGAAGGGGTCTCAAGGGGCTCGAGTGTGTTTTGCATTGATTTCGGACCATTTTGATGTTGCATGCACTTCTGGTTTTTCTGATGTTATCTGATGCCTCTAGTGTTCTTCGCAATCGCGAAGTGTGTTTAGTCTACTGGTTCTTCACTGGGTACGCGATAAATGGAACACATACACGAAGAATGAGCCGATTGTTATTCTCGTTTGTGCTTTGGATCATGCGTTTGCGTGGGAGAGTTAGGGGCTGGAGGAATTGCCTTCGTGTTCACGAGTTCTTTGACGCGTTCGTGAGGACTATTCCGCGAACACGTAGAGTAATTTTGTGGTCGACTGAGTTTGTGCTTTGCGAACGCAAGGCCTCTTCCACGTTCGCAAAGGGTACCCCTGGAGCTGTGTATAAGGTACACTATTTCAAAAGTCTTGGTCATTTTATCATATTTTGAGCTATGGAGCTCGGATTTGGCAATTTTAGAGGTGATATTCATCACATGGATTGGGGTAAGTGTTCTCTGCTCGGATTTGATTAGGGGCCGGAGGAATTGCCTTCGTGTTCACGAGTTCTTTGACGCGTTCGTGAAGACTGTTCCGCGAACATGTAGAGTGATTTTATGGTCGGCTAAGCTTGTGCATTGCGAATGCAAGGCCTCTTCCACGTTCGCAAAGGGTACCCCTAGAGTTGTGTATAAGGTACACTATTTCGAAAGTCTTGGTCATTTTATCATATTTTGAACTATGGAACTCGGATTTGATTATATTCCATGACTTATTCTTCGATTTTGGCATTTTTTGATCATTTTTAGAAGAGAAATTGTGGGGTTTTGTCTCACCTTTCCTAAAGTGAAATATTGAGTTTTGAATATTGATTCGGAGTCGGATTAGAGTGAAATTACTACTGGTGGACTCGTAATTAAATGGGTTGTCGAATTTTGTGAGTTTTGTTGAGTTCCGAGATGCGGGCCCGGGTTAAACTTTATGGTTGACTTTGAGTAATTGTTTAGAAATTCGACTTTTATTGCTTGGGTCTGTCTCATACGACATTATTTGATATTTTGAGTTGCTTTTGGCTAGTTTTGTGTCGTTCGAGGGTTGATATGCCGGCAATGCATTTGTAGAGTGTTGTTTGGCTTGCCCGATATGTTTTTTGCTTGTTTGAGGTAAGTAATATATCTAAACTTTTATTTGAGGGTAAATGTCCCAGGAACCATGATATTTGAGATGTGTTGGAGGTGTCGCACGTGCTAGGTGACGGGCGCGGGAGTGCACTAAGGTATTCATGATCCGGGTAGTTCTTAGGCCATTATATGCCTTGTTTTCCTATCTTGCTTTTGTGATATCATGTTTTCTCCATTTATATGACTACGTGGGATATTATTCATGCTAGAAATCATGCCTAGACTACTCGCTCAGTTGATTGAGACATGACAGGGAAATTTTCGCCATGTTGAGCTATTTGCCTTAGCTCTAATCACATTATACAATCATGATAGTCACGTCCCCATGTTATATGTATGTCTTTGTGCACTCTTGATATGATTTCGCACATGTTATTTGTGTCCTTGTACGTGACACGAGTTTAAACTATATTGAGACATATTTGATATTTCATGTTATATTATTGGGTTGTGTTTCTGTGATGATGTCTAGGTATTTAGACTTGAGCGGATTGATGGCTGATGTAGGTCATAAAGTCGTATTGATATGGATATATGGATCGCGTTGCACGCTGCAACGGTTATATTGATATTGAGTTGACGCATATGCCAGGCCCCATATTGGGCTAAGCTATTCTGATTATAGGTTATGCGTGCACCGAGCCCCGCTATTTGGTGATGGCATCCTAGGAAGCTCAAATCTATTCAAGGACAAGGATGAAGCTTTAGAATCTCAAAGATGGCCTTTAACAAGATATCAAGATAAAGAGTTGCAAAACAATGTCATTAGACTTCAACTGTAAATAAAGAAGTTGTTAATTGGGAGGAAGAGCTCAAGGATAAAGGATATGAATTGGCTAGGTGTTATAATTTTTTTATGGCCAAAATTTATGTCCAATAAGGGGAGGATTGGATCTCAAGAGACATCCTTTGAAGAAGGTCCTAATAAGTCCATTTCTGGACCCATTTGGTACCTAAATATGTCCAAACTTGCAGCATGATAGGTCCTACATGAAGCCATATTTTTGTCACGCCCCAAACTCGGGAAGCGCGATCGGTGCTTAACCGAGTGAACCTGGTCGAGCAAGCATGTTAGATACTTTCTACCCAACTCACCCATGATCAATAGAAGACATAATTTCATAAATTAAATAGTAGGAAGATCATGTATACAATAATAAATCATTTCATTAGTTACATCACCCTTATGTCTAAAAATACATACATTCATATGGTTTGAGTGGAACAAGTGATCAAAACACAACATAACTTATTTGACTTTTTGTCACACGACAAAATCCTAGGGACACGACCGGCGCTCAACAGAGTGGACTCGGCCGAGCAAGCCTACTAGACACAATCTACCCGACTCACTTGCGATCAAGAAGAAACATGACTTCATCAACTAGGCAATGGGAAAACCACAAGTGCATTTCTAGGCCGATTCATTAATTACATCATTGATAAGTTTTAAAGTACATGGCATCAATACATTACAATATTGTGAGACAAAAATACAAAACATAAGCACAATTTTCAAACTTTCCCCAAAATATTATACGACCCACAACAATGTCTACAGAGACTTCTATGGATACAAAAGACAAATGTGACAAATGCCGGTGACAAGGCCCCGGCTATACCTTAACGTGTAACATAAAAACAAAAGGAGTACATCATCATCCCCTGCTAGCCACAACCAGTACTGTCTGCTGTGGGATCACCTACATCTATTAAACATGTAGCTCTCCTCTTCCCCCCCCCCCCTTCTCCCCGGTAAAAAGGGGCGTTAGTACCATTGAATAGTACAAGTATGTATAACTAAACACCATCTTCTTAGAACAGAAAATACATCAGTTAAATGCAAAGAAAGTTAATCAATAAATCAAGGAGAACATGGCAATGCCTCAATCACCAAATAAGGAGTCAATTAAACCATCAAGAGAAATCAATATAACTTAGCTTGGCCATCACTAGCATTAACATCTTGTTATTCACCCTACTACCGTACCTTTATACGGAGTCCAATCACGACCCGATCGGCTAAGTCATCTCCGTTGGAGACATGTACCCATAATACAACTTCTTTTTCCGATTCCAATTCAATTCATAGCACAATACCACCATGTGTGCGGTATGGTGTCCGATCACGGCTCGATCGTCTAGACCGTCTTATTCAATACATGTCTACTTCCATCAATCACTTCATTTCTCATTTCATGTACACATTTCAATTCTTCCAATGCTAGTGGCCACAATCGTTGATTTATATCCGTCACTCGACTCCATTTCATAAATCCAATCCTTTTCGTGTATTTCACATTACCATCGATTTAGTCAAACAAATCTTTCATCTCAAGATATTAAATACATATAGGAGAAAGCATGGACCATGAACATATAGACGTTATCACATACTCTAGCAATTCAACACATATCCCATTGCATTAGTAATTCACCAAGTATCCACATAGCATCATGGAAGCATTCGAACGAATATAGCACATTAGGTCTTACAACACAACACATTTGAATTGTTATTTTCCCTCATCACCCAAGGTTAAAGATTACACTGATGATAAGGAACACCGTGGAAGTTCAATTTCTTAGAAGGAGGGGGATTTATCCATACATACCTCGATTGAGCTTCTTTTAGTCTCCACAACAATCCGGGACTCTTAGTAGTCTCGATCTATGTAAGCAATTTAACAAATTAAACAAAAATTAGAAAATTAATCATAATTCCAGCTCACTTGAGCATTTTATCATATATCATGTGTTTCCTTAAGGTTTCAAATCCCTTTTATGGAAGTTTATACCAGCACATTCCCTATTAATTACCTTTTTGTAACATACACCCTCCCAACGATCTATTACCTCACATGCATGCAGGGTGAACAACCCCCATACCCATGGACCACATTATTAGATACATATTTTCAGTAGAATTTTCCCAAACATTTGTGCCAAGGTGTAGGTTCTTACCTTTGATATGGAGACCTCTTGAAATTCTTCAAGGTTCAAAGCAAGGATTTGAGGAGCATGGGGTGGGGATCACTTTTCTCACTCTAAAGGCTCTCCTTCTCACTCTATAGTATCAGAAAATGGGTTAAAAATGATCTATGCAATTAATTATCGTCATAGGATCGGGTTAAAAGAATCAAAAATTTGGAGCCCCGACAGAGATCTGCGTTCGCATAGATGCGGCCCGCAAAGTCACCGCATAAATGGTCCTCGGAGTTTAAAATTTGTGATCGAGTATGCGGCCATTATGCGGCCCGCATACCTATTCTACGGTCACATAATGTGCCACAGAACTACCCTCGCAAAAGTCCATGGCAGTTATGCGATGGATTATGCGGCCCGCATATCAATTATGCGATCGCATTTCGAGCCGCGTAATTGGCCTCAAATTTGTCCAGTTTTATGTTTCACTCTGCGGTCATTATGTGGTCCGTAGAGTGATTATGCGGCCCGTATAATGGGCCAGAGAAACGCACTCTTCTAACAACATTTTCTCCTAAGTCCGTAGGGTACTGTTCAATCCAAAAGGTCTGAACCACGACGCTTTCTACTATAATAGTGCAGGAATCTAATTCGGCGCCATGAAATCCCGAGTTTTGGGTTAAGAATTTTATGGGTCCTTACATCCTCCCCCACTTAAGATCATTCGTCCTCGAATGAGGATTAAGGTTCATTTAATAGCACTTTATACAAATTGCACCTCATACCATTAAACCCAAATTTATCTAACTCCTAGATTTTCTGAATTTCTTTTTTTTTGCCAGAGTCTCCTTTGCATCTAGGCCTATTTACTTGTCAAAGAGCCCCAGAAAGACATCCTAAAAACATATATGTATGGTCAAATAGTGCAACATAACACGAAATAACATTAATCGAGGCCTCATATGGAACATATAATCAAGAGGGAATATCTTTACATTAAATGAACAAATGAAACAAAATTTATGGGAAATAACTACATAGGACTATTACATGATTATTCAAACAAACGTGGGTACTTCTTTTTCATTTCATCGTCGGCTTCCCATGTAGCTTTCTCGACTTGTTGATTTCGCCACAATACCTTTACGGAGGCGATCTCTTTGTTCCTCAACCTTCGCACCTGCCTATCAAGAATAGCAACCGAAATTTCTGCATACGTCAATTCCTCACTAACCTCGATGGTCTCAACCGGCAAAACAGCGGACGGATCCCCTACTACCTTTTTCAACATGGATACATGAAATACCGGGTGCATTGCTGCCATCACATGTGGTAGATCAAGCTTGTACGCCACCAGACCTATCCTTTGAATGATTCTGTATGGCCCGACATACCTCGGATTTAATTTCCCTCTCTATCCGAACCGCATGATACCCTTCATGGGGGAAACTTTCAAAAATACCCAATCGTCTTCTTCGAACTCCAAATCCCTACGACGGACGTCCGCATAAGATTTTTGGCAACTCTTAGTAGTTTTCAGGCGCTCTTTAATGATCTTAACCTTTTTCCATAGCTTGATGCACAAGGTTTGGTCTTATCAGTTCAGCCTCCCCGACCTCGAACCACCCGATGGGTAATCTACATCTCCTACCTTACAATGCCTCGAAGCCATCTGAATACTAGTATGGAAGCTGTTGTTATAAGCAAATTCTATGAGCGGCAAATGATCGTCCCAGCTACCCTTAAAATCAAGAACACAAGCACGCAACATGTCTTCGAGCGTCTGAATAGTCCACTCTGCCTGCCCGTCAGTTTGTGGATGGAAAGTTGTGCTAAGATTCACATGCGTACCCGAACCTTGATGAAATTTCTTCTAGAAATTAGTTGTGAACTGGGACCCTTGATCGGAAATGATGGAGACTAGAATTCCATGAAGACTGACTATTTCCTTGACATATAATTGGGCATACTACTCTGCGGTGTTGGTGGATTTTACTAGTAAGAAGTGTGCTGATTTCGTGAGTCGATCCACGATCACCCAAATTGAATCAAACTTGCGCGGAGTGCGCAGTAAGCCACCACAAAATCCATATTTATCATTTCCCATTTCCACATTGGAATTTTTATGCTTTGTGTCAATCCACCAAGACGTTGATGCTCAGCCTTCACTTGTTGACAATTTGGACACTTTCCCACAAAGTCCGCTACGTTACTCTTCATATCATTCCACCAATAGACCTCTTTGATATCATGATACATTTTTGTAGAACCTGGATGTATGGAATACTTGGAAGTATGAGCTTCTTCCATGATTCTTTCCCGAATACCATCCACGGTTGGAACACATAGTCGCCCTTGGTATTGTACCATCACCCATATTAAGAGAAAAAGCTGGGGTTTTGTGCCTTTGGATCCTCTCCTTCAGCTCTACTAATAATGGATCATTATATTGCCTTTCCTTGACTTCAGCCACAAGTGACGATTCTGTCCCACTCTGCACAACTACTCCCCTCTCATCAGAGTCCGCCAGACAAACTCCCAAACTAGCCAACTGGTGCACCTCCCGGACCAACGGCCTTTGACACGCCTCTAAGTGAGCCAAACTACCCATAGATTTCCGACTAAGAGAGTCTGCCACCACATTAGCTTTTCCCGGGTGATACAAAATGTCGATGTCATAATCCTTGAGCAATTCAAGCCACCTTCTCTGCCTCAGATTCAGCTCCCTTTGTTTGAAAATGTACTGAAGGCTCTTGTGGTCCGTGAACACATCCACGTGGACCCCATACAAGTAATTCCACCAAATATTTAATGCAAAATCCACCGCTGCAAGCTCTAAGTCATGAGTTGGATAGTTCTTTTCATGATTTTTAAGTTGCCTTGAAGCATCGGCTACAACCTTACCATGTTGCATTAATTTACACCCAAGACCGATCCTTGAAGCATCTCAATATACCACAAACCCTTCTGTACCCTCCGACAGGGTCAATACTGGCGTCGTAGTCAATCTTGACTTCAATTCCTGGAAGCTTTTCTCACAAACATCGGACCATTGGAACTTGACCGCCTTATACGTCAATTGGTCAATGGAGTAGCAAGAGTAGAAACCCCCTCCACAAATATCCTATAATACCCGGTCAATCCCAAGAAACTACGAATCTCTATCGGGGTGGTAGGTCTAGGCCAATCCTTTACCGCTGCGATCTTTTGGGGATCAACTTTAATTCCTTCTCCGGAGACGACATGTCCCAGTAAGGTAACAGATTCAAGCCAAAGTTCACATTTTGAGAACTTCGCATACAACTGGTACCGATGAAGAGTCTGCAAAACAGCCATGAGGTGGTCAGCGTGATCCTCTCGGCTCCGAGAATACACAATATATCGTCAATGAACACTATCACAAAGGAGTCGAGAAAAGGCTTGAAGACTCTATTCATAATATCTATGAAAGTTGTCGGGCATTTGTCAGCCCAAAAGACATTACCAAAAATTCAAAGTGACCATACCGGATTCTGAAAGTTATCTTTGGAATATCTTGCTCTCTTATTTTCAATTGATGATACCCGGACCGCAAATCAATTTTGGAGAAGAACTTAGAACCTTGTAATTGATCAAACAAATCATCTATCCTTGGCAATAGGTATTTACTTTTTATTGTAACTTTGTTGAGTTGCCGATAGTCAATACACATTCGTAGCGATCCTCCCTCTTTCTGACAAAGAGGACAGGTGCGCCCCAAGGCGACACACTTGGTCGGATAAAACCCTTCTCTAACAAATCCTTTAGTTTTTCTTTTAGCTCTTTTAATTCCACCGGTGCCATGCTGTAAGGTGGAATGGATATAGGTTGTGTGTCTGGCATCACATCAATCCCAATATCAATCTTCCTGTCTAGGGGAATTCCAGAGAGTTCATCCGTAAAGACATCGGGAAATTCATTTAAAATAGGCACGATTCAAGAGTAGGCACTTCGGCATTGGTGTCCGTAACTCGGACCAAATGATAAATACATCCCTTTTTTATCATCTTCGTGGCCTTAAGGTAAGAAATAAACCTACCTTTTGGCACAACATCATTCCCCTTCCATTCAAAATCGACCATCCCCAATTCAATGAGGCCGGCCATGGTATCCCGACCACGCACCGTGACAACACAATCTCTATAGACCCGTGCAGCCATAATAAACTCGCCAACCGGAGTAGATTCAGAGAACGGTTCATGAAGTTGTTTCGGTTTTGTCCCAAAACGCATAGCAATATAAGGAGTAACATATGACAAGGAAGATCCAGGATCAACGAGAGCATATACATCATGATATTGGACAGTCAATATACGTGTGACTACATCTAGAGAAGCCTCTTCACTCTGACATTCACTCATAGCATAGAATCGTCTAGGTCCTCCCGAACTTTGTACACCACCCCTAGATTGACCACGCCCTGCGGGTGCTGAAGTACCTCGAGCCGGTGAGGGTGTTGAGCATGTAGTAGCTGCTGGACCAGATGGCTGAGATGTGCCCCTACCCGCACCCTCGCGAGATACACGACAATGCCTCTGAATATGGCCCTTCATCCCACACCCATAACATATGGGAAAGTCCATGAAACAAACCCATGAGTGCATTTTCCCGCATCTGGTGCATGGGGGCCTCTGCGCTGCTGGAATCTCTCACCTGACCGAGCTTGAAACGATTCCACTGCTAGTGCTGCCTGGGCCCTGATGGCGGTGTGTTGGCTGAGGACTGCGCAACAGACTGGGACGGCACTGATGACCCTCCCTTAAAGTCTGATCTCTTATCACTAGATGACTTCCCAAACTCGCCCGCTGATCGGGCCTTGCTGCTACCCTCTCGCTCCATCCTGTTTTTCAACTTACGGTTCTTTGTGGCCTGAGCAAATGCAACCATCTTCCCATAATTCATATCTGAATTCAAGGCAATTGTAGAAGCCTTATTGATGGTCAAAGAACTAAGTCCCTGAACAAACCGGCAAACCCTGGCCTCCATAGTGGGCAACATGTGAATAGCATACTTGGACAGTCGTGCAAACTCCATGTGGTATTCCCACACACTCTTAAATCTTTGCTTTAGGTTTTCAAACTCCGCTTCCTTGGCCTCCCTCGTCTCAGCAGGCATGAAATGATCCACAAAGGCATCAGCGAACTCATTCCACCTTGTTGGAGGACTCCTCTCCTCACGGGAGTCTTCCCATAACTCGAACCTTGAATAGGACACCCCTTTCAGACGGTAGGCAGCCAACTCCACTCCCAATGTCTCAGTATCACGCATAACTCTGAGATTCTTATGCATCTCGTCAATAAATCCCGGGGATACTCTTCAAGATTTGCACCCGTAAACTCTAGAGGGTCTAGCTGAAGAAATCTGCTCACCCTAGAACTAGTAGAACCCCCTTGCTGGCTAGAAGAGTTGGGTGTCGCATTTGATCTTTGGGACTAAGAAGCCACTATCTGGGTCAAACATTTGAATCCCCCCCCCCTGAGATCCTCATTGGTAACACTAGGCCCACCGGCTGGGGCTGGAGGTGGAATCGGATTATCAGCGGGAGGGATGGTTGCACCCTCGGCATGTGTAGGAGCTGGAGTGGTTTGCTCCGGTATGGAAGAATCAAACAAGGTATTAGTCGGGAAATTTCCCGCTCCCACACCATCAATTGGAGGATCAGCAGCCACTCCTAGGGTGGCATTGGCCTCTTGGCCAACTCCTGCTTTCTTCTTAGGGGCCATCTCAGAAAGTTAGAACAATGCAAGAGTTAGATGAGAACAACCTCGCTTTCTACTCTATCGCACGATATAGAACAACAATGAAGGGTATTATTCCTCAATATCCAAGTAGCCCCAAACTTATTGATGTGGTCGACTAAACACCAATAAGAAGGGCTCTACCAGACACGGTTTCGAGACATCCTAGGACACTTTAAAACCTTAGGCTCTGATACCAAGTTTGTCAAGCCCCAAAATCCGAGGGATGCGATCGGCGCTCAACCGAGTGGACCTGGCCGAGCAAGCATACTAGACACAATCTACCTGACTCACTTGCGATCAAGAGGAAACATGACTTCATCAACTAGGCAATGGGAAAATCACAAGTGTATTTCTAGGACGATTCATTAAGTACATCATTGATAAGTTTTAAAGTACATGATATTAATACATTACAATATTGTGAGACAAAAATACAAAACATAAACACAATTTTCAGAATTTTCCCCAAAATATTATACGACCCACAATAATGTCTACATGGCCTTCTATGGATACAAAAGACAAAGTGACAAATGCTGGTGACAAGGCCCCGGCTATACCTTAACGTGTAACACAAAAACAAAAGGAGTACATCATCATCCCCTGGAAGAGTAGGGACTCACCAAAGTTACTGAGGAGAGGAAATGCTACTAGCGACGACCGGTATTGTCTGATGTGGGATCACCTACACCCGTTTAAAGATGTAGCCTCCAAGCAAGAAGGGGCATTAGAACCATTGAATAGTACTAGTATGTATAACTAAACACCATCTTCTTAGAACAGAAAATACATCAGTTAAATGCAAAGAAAGTTAATCAATAAATCAAGGAGAACATGGCAACACCTCAATCACCAAATAAGGAGTAAATTAAACCATCAAGAGAAATCAATATAACTTAGCTTGGCCATCACTAGCATTAACATCTCGTTATTCACCCTACCACGGTAATTTTATACGGAGTCCGATCACGACCCGTATCAGCTAAGTCGTCCCCGTTGGAGACATGTGCCCATAATACAACTTCCCATTTCGATTCCAATTCAATCCATAGCACAGTACCACCATGTGTTCGGCATGGTGTCCGATCACGGCCCGATCGGCTAGGCCGTCTTATTTAAGACATGTCTACTTCCATCAATCACTTCATTTCTCATTTCATGTACACATTTAAATTCTTCCAATGCTAGTGGCCACAATCGTTGATTTATATCCTGCACTCGGCCCCATTTCATAAATCCAATCCTTTCCATGTACTTCACACTATCATCGATTTAGTCAAACAAATCTTTTATCTCAAGATATTAAATACATATAGGAGAAAGCATGAACCATGAACATATAGACGTTATCACATACTCTAGCAATTCAACACATATCCCATTGCATTATCCACATAGCATCATGGAAGCATTCGAACGAATATAGCACATTAGGTCTTACAACACAACACATTTGAATTGTTATTTTCCCTCATCACCCAAGGTTAAAGATTACACTTATGATAAGGAACACCGTGGAGGTTCAATTTCTAAGAAGGAGGGGGATTTAGCCATACATACCTCGATTGAGCTACTTTTAGTCTCTATAACAATCCGGGACTCTTAGCAGTCTCGATCTATTTTAGCAATTTAACAAATTAAACCAAAATTAGAAAATTAATCACAATTCCAGCTCACTTGAGCACTTTATCATATATCATGTGTTTCCTTAAGGTTTCAAATCCCTTTTATGGAAATTTATACTAACCCATTCTCGATTCATTACCTTTTTGTAACTTACACCCTCCTTATGATCTCTTACCTCACATGCATGCAGGGTTAACAACCCCCATACCCATGGAACACATTATTAGATACATATTTTCAATGGAATATTCCCAAAATTTTGTGCCAAAGTGTAGGTTCTTACCTTTGATATGGAGACCGAAATTCTTCAAGGTTCAAAGCAAGGATTTGAAGAGCATGGGGTGGGGATCACTTTTCTCACTCTGAAGGCTCTCCTTCTCACTCTACAGTATCAGAAAATGGGTTTAAAATGATCTATGCAATTAATTATCGTCATAGGATTGGGTTAAAAGAATCAAAAATTTGGAGCCCCGACACAGATCTGCGGTCGCATAGATGCAGCCTGCAAAGTCATCGCATTAATGGCCCTCGGAGTTTAAAATTTGTGATCGAGTATGCAGCCATTATGCGGCCCGCGTCCTTGTTCTACGGTCACATAATGTGCTGCAGAATTACCTTCGCAAAAGTCCATGGCAGTTATGCGATGGACTATGCGGCCCGCATATCAATTATGCGATCGCATTTCGGGCCTCATAATTTGCCTCAAATTTGTCCAGTTTTATGTTTCACTCTGCGGCCATTATGCGGTCCGTAGAGTGATTATGCGGCACGCATAATGGGCCGCAAAAATGCACTCTTCTAACAACATTTTCTCCTAAGTCTGTATGGTACTGTTCAATCCAAAAGGTCTGAACTGCGGCGCTTTCTACTATAAAAGCGCAGGAATCTAACTCGGCACCACGAAATCCCGAGTTTTGGGTTAAGAATTTTATGGATCCTTACATCCTTCCCCACTTAAGATCATTCGTCCTCGAATGAGGATTAAGGTTCATTTAATAGCACTTTATACAAATTGCACCACATACCATTAACCAAAAATTTATCTAACTCCTAGATTTTCTGAATCTTTTTTTGTTCAGAGTCTCCTTTGCATCTAGGCATATCTACCTGTCAAAGAGCCCAAGAAACACATTCTAAAAACATATATGTATGGTCAAATAATGAAACATAACATGAAATAACATTAATCGAGGCCTCATATGGAACATATAATCAAGAGGGAATATCTTTACATTAACTGAACAAATGAAACAAAATTTATGGGAAACAACTTCATATGACTATTACATGATTATTCAAACAAATGCGGGTACTTCTTTTTCATTTCATCCTCGTCTTCCCATGTAGCTTCCTCGACTTGCTAATTTCACCACAATACCTTTACGGAGGCGATATCCTTGTTCCTCAACCCACAGACCTGCATATCATGAATAGCAACCAGAATTTCATCATACGTCAATTCTTCACTAACCTCGATGGTCTCAACCGGCACAACAGCAGACGGATCCCTTACTACCTTCTTCAACATGGATACATGAAATACCGAGTGCACTGCTGCCATCACAGGTGGTAGATCAAGCTTGTACGCCACCAGACCTATCCTTTGAATGATTCTGTATGGCCCGACATACCTCGGATTTAAGTTCACTTTCTTTCCGAACTGCATGATACCCTTCATGGGGGAAACTTTCAAGAATACCTAATAATCTTCTTTGAACTCCAAATCCCTACGACGGACGCCCGCATAAGATATTTGGTGACTCTGAGCAGTTTTCAGCCGCTCCTTAATGATCTTAACCTTTTCCATAGCCTGATGCATAAGGTCTGGTCCTATTAGTTCAGCCTCTCCGGCCTCGAACCACCCGATCCGGGATCTACACCTCCTACCATACAATGGCTCGAATGCCGCCATCTGAATACTAGTATGGAAGCTGTTGTTATAAGCAAATTCTATGAGCTGCAAATGATCGTCCCATCTACCCTTAAAATCAAGAACACAAGCACGCAACATGTTTCAAGCGTCTGAATAGTCCACTCTGCCTGCCCGTCAGTTTGTGGATGGAAAGATGTGCTAAGATTCACATGCGTACCCGAACCTTGCCGCCATCTGAATACTAGTATGGAAGCTGTTGTTATAAGAAAATTCTATGAGCTGCAAATGATCGTCCCATCTACCCTTAAAATCAAGAACACAAGCACGCAACATGTTTTCAAGCGTCTGAATAGTCCACTCTGCCTGCCCGTCAGTTTGTGGATGGAAAGATGTGCTAAGATTCACATGCGTACCCGAACCTTGCTGAAATTTCTTCTAGAAATTAGGTGTGAACTGGGACCCTCGATCGGAAATGACGGAGACTAGAATGCCATGAATACTGACTATTTCCTTGATATATAATCGGGCATACTACTCTGCGGTGTTGGTGGATTTTACTGGTAAGAAGTGTGTTGATTTCGTGAGTCGATCCACGATCACCCAAATTGAATCAAACTTGCGCGGAGTGCGCGGTAAGCCACCACAAAATCCATATTGTTCATTTCCTTTTCCCACATTGGAATTTCTATGCTTTGTGTCAATCCACCAAGACGTTGATGCTCATCCTTCACTTGTTGACAATTTGGACACTTTACCACAAAGTCCGCTACGTTCCTCTTCATATCCTTCCACCAATAGACCTCTTTGAGATCAAGATACATTTTTGTAGAACCTGGATGTATGGAATACTTGGAAGTATGAGCTTCTTCCATGATTCTTTCCCGAAGACCATCCACGTTTGGAACACATAGTCGCCCTTGGTATTGTAATGTACCATCACCCATATTAAGAGAAAAAGCTGGGGTTTTGTGCCTTTGGATCCTCTCTTTCAGCTCCACTAATAATGGATCATTATATTGCCTTTCCTTGACTTCCTCCACAAGTGACGATTTTGTCCTGCTCTGCACAACTACTCCCCCCTCATTAGAGTCCGCCAGACGAACTCCCAAACTAGCCAACCGGTGCACCTCCCGGGCCAACGGCCTTTGACACGCCTCCAAGTGAGCCAAACTACCTATAGATTTCCGACTAAGATCGTCCGCCACCACATTAGCTTTTCCCGGGTGATACAAAATGTCGATGTCATAATCCTTGAGCAATTCAAGCCACCTTCTCTACCTCAGATTCAACTCCCTTTGTTTGAAAATGTACTGAAGGTTCTTGTGGTCCGTGAACACATCCAAGTGGACCCCATTAAAGTAATGCAGCCAAATCCTGGGGTTCCTTTTGTCTCACCATTGGCTTCATTGGGATCATTTTCTAAGTATAGGAAGCAGAGAGGGTTCTTCTTTAGTGAAAAAACCACCGCTACAATCTCTAAGTCATGAGTTGGATAGTTCTTTTCATGATTCTTAAGTTTCCTTGAAGCATAGGCTATAACCTTACCATGTTGCATTAATACACACCCAAGACCGATCCTTGAAGCATCGCAATATACCACAAACCCTTCCGTACCCTCCGCAGAACTCTCCTTGCAAAAGTCCATGGCAGTTATGCGATGGATTATGCTGCCCGCATATCAATTATGCTATCGCATTTCGGGCTGCATAATTGGCTTCAAATTTTGCTAGTTTCTTGTTTCACTCTGCGACCATTATGCGGTCCACATAGTGATTATGCGACCACATAATGGGCTGCAGAAACGCACTCTTTTGAGAACATTTTCTCCTAAGTCCGTAGGGTACTGTTCAATCCAAAAGGTACGAAAGCTCGCCGCGAAAATTTTCTACCATAATAATGCATGAATCTAACTCGGCACCACGAAATCCCGAGTTTTGGGTTAAGAATTTTACGGGCCTTTACACTTTTTTAGCACCCATGTACAACCCACACCGTGTCTACGGAGTCTTTAAGAGATACAAAAGAGCGTTATGAAAGTGTAGGCAACAAGGCTCCGGCTATACCTCAAAACGTGATAACAATGTGAACAAAAGATACAATACATGACCTCAGGATGAAGTGGGGCTCACCAAGTTTGCTGGGAAGAGGATGTACCATTATCGCTGATCAACACTGCATGTTATGGAACCATTGCTTCCATTTTTAGATGCAACGCCCCCGGAAAAAGGGACGTTAGTACTGTCGAATAGTACTAGTATGTAAAATTAAACACCATCTCAATAGAATAAATAATAATACAAGGGGGAGACAGTCATGAGTTCACTAAGAGCTTCAAACAATACTAAGACATCAAGTAATGATCACATAAGTTCTCAAGTCAACTTCCATCTTATTAGTAATAGTGATATAACTTTTGTTCCCACTTATTTCAATCCAAACATTATCAATGAAAACAAACTTGCTTCCGATCTAAATGTGTTAAGTCTAATTGTTTGTCAAATATTTGCGGTTTAGGCCTACCTCTGGCAATGAGAGGTCCCACAAATTCTAAAAAAATGTGTTAGCTTAAATACGTGAATTAATCGCTCTATGTGATTTCTTGGTTGTATAAATGAAGAAACTGGCTTCTGTTTCTCTTTCTATTTTTACTTTATTATTACTCACCAAAAGAAAAGTTGGTTTGTGTCAACCCGAAACGGGTGAAACCACCTTACAATCTAAGATCAAACAGAAAGATGTCTGCTACAGGAACCCTGACTGAACAATCGTCATAGCCGATAGCTTGGGGTGATCGGGAGAGAAGGACGATACTAGAAATGATGAACACGTGGCCAAGATGGCCCAGGAGATGGAGTCCTTAAGGGAGGAAGTACAACACATTAGGGAACTAGCACATCTGTCCGTGACAACGCTCCCTCAACCACCTCGCTTTCCTTCTTGGAATTCAATTCCTGACCACTTTCCTTCCATATCACGTCAAAACAACAACACCTCAACTTCAGGCCCCATTTTGCGCCCCCTTTTTCCTTTTGCGGAGTCCAGGTTTTGACATTATTGGGACAACTCGTTTCCTTTTGGGAAAGGGGTACAAGAAGTTGAAGAGTTTCCACCTAGCAGATTAAGGTGTGTTAGGGCACCTATTGCAAGTAACTCATGAAACCAGTTTGCATTACCAGAGATTTGGGTAAGGGCTTGAAATTACTTCTAGGGGAAGGTGTTAGGAACCCCTCGAGGTCCACAATGGTGGGTCCCGGCCAAACTTACTTTGTGAATTAGTCAATTAACAGATAAGCGGTCTAAGCACACATACGTAAAAAGAAAAAGAATGAAGGACTTTAATAGATAAGCAATCTAAGCACACATATGTAAAAATAAGAGAAGTCCAAGGATGGTTAGCCTATAGGATCACATATGTACAATGCCAGGTAATCCTCCTCAACTAGAGGGGATACACGTGGCATTAGCGCACAGGTCATCATATCCTCTTACTACCTGTTACCCTCCCCTTAGCGGTTATGTAAGCGATTTTAATTAAGGAACTCGAAGCGTGCTTTACCTGTCCCTTCCTTGTGGTCCTGGAGGTGTTTAGGACCTCTAAATTCGGGCAGTTCTAGACCCTCCTAAGGTGTTTAAAAGGAAAAATATAAGCGACAACAAAGAACATGTAGGACTATCAAATAGGGAAGCAGTTAAGGGGGCCCATGTTTACCTCCACACATAAACAAATAAGTAGCACGTCTCAAACAACAAACTTTAGGTAATTTCAGAGAAGTCCTAGAATAAGGTATCTAGGTGAGAATCACAGACATAGAATATACAGCATTGTTTTACAGCGAAGCGGCGTAAACCTAATCAGTTTGCCTGCTGATTTTAGAACATGTTAAACCTGGGCAGTTAAACAAACAAAACACAATCTCACAGTTTTTATGAGACCCTTAATTACCTAAGGCTTGCCTAGGCGTGGATCTGTTGTACCCCTATAAACATGTTGTCTAAAATGAGATCAGAATTCTGGGAATTAGTTAAAACAGCTTGAGTTTTATTAAATCCTATAGGCATGCTAATCTAGGTGATGAGTGTTACAACAGTCGATTTAAGGCATATTTATACAAGAACATGATGTCTATGTGTTGGGGTTGTTTTTAATCCTCTTTATAGATAGCTATTTATTTAAGCGACATAGATACGATTTAGAGAAGATGCAAAACAGAGTCGTAATGCAGGATTTCTAATGCACAAAGAGAGATGGTCATTTTATTAAGCATGACTACAGCAGTGACCTTAACGACAGATTTCCAGGTTATTATGACTTATGCAGAACAGAAAATTCGTGATAATAAAGTAACGATCTATAGCATGTTTTGTAATATGCAAAAATCAGTAGACGTGAGTATCCTAAGGCAGGATTTTTAATGCAAAACACAACAGACCTATGACATGTTTTCTACTGCAAATAACATAACATATACGCCTAAAGGCATGATTTCTATTGAAGATAAGTACAACATGAACCTAAATCATGATTTCTATTGCATAATATAAACCTAAAGAAGTATTTCTACCCTGTTTCCCACAAAAATCATATAGGAACCCTCCCCTTTTTACTAAAATTACAGACCAGGAGTGAATAAATTACATAAATATAAACTATACTATAGGGAGCCTGAATCAGGCCCCAAGTAAACCTGGGAATGCCAGGCCTTCAATACAGTTTCAGAAGCCAAAAGTCTCATGGCCAATAGTGTGTCCTGGTGTGTCAATGTTCCCTAAGGACCTTAGGGATCCCGAGAAGTGCTCATACCAAGACCTTTTCTCAAACCTTTCTCTTTAGAGGGTGATATTAGGGTTTTGAGATCGGTTTTGACGTCGAACAGGTTTTCGACATAGGGGATTGGTTATGTGCAGTGTGGAAGGGCCAGCCCCTGTGTGCCAGAGTTCAGAAGAATCTCATGGATTCCTAAGCAGTACACACACTGGAGGGGCGGAACCTAATAGTCTAAGAGTAAAGTGAGAGTGCTTGACATAGTTTATAAAAAAACATAGTAAAATAGTGTAGATATAAACCTTTAGGAGTGGAAAAGTTTTTAGAAGTGGAAAGACAACTTCAAGAAAATACTAAGAGTGGAAAGAAAACAGTTTTGAGAAGAATGCTAAGAGGGAAAAAACAGTTTTGAAATCAGTTCAAAAACAATCACTCAATCACAGAATGCCCAGATCCACAGACACTTAACGAGCAAATTTACAAAAGGGGGTGACGGGGGTTGGGAACATATAGAGTTCACATCAAGGACACAGGGTACAAAGGGGAGCATATGGACAACAAATACACAGAAAACTTAGGAGTCTACTGATATAGAGACCTAACAAGTTAGTCATGATAATAGGCAGTTAAGACATAGAGCAAGAATGTAGTAAAATCATGTTGAAGACAAGAGTGCATTAGACAGGATTAGGGTCAATCAAGTTCATTAGGAGATTAAGTTACTAATCATGATCACACAAATCGAAGGGAGTAAATAGAAACTAATAAGCATGTTGGTCATGTATCAAACAACCAAATGAGACCTAGGCATACTGATTATACACTTGAATAAGAAAGGACATAATTTAGACATGTTGAATAGAGCAATAAATAAGAAGACAACTTGAATACATAGCAAATTGAACTAGTGCAAGAATGAACATGGAACACATGGAGTTTGGGATTCAGAATTGAACTAGAGACATACCAGGTAAGAAGCAAAGTGCAGAATATAAAGCAAGTATAATGCCACTGTCTGGCCTTGGCTTTCAACCGACTAAACCAATAGTTTGCACAAGTAGCAAAGAAAGAATAGAGAGTTTGAGTGTGTGCGTGTGTGTGTGTATTCTGAACTTAGTTCGTCTATTGAGAGGTAAAATAAGAGTGTTAAATAGTAATTTAGGAGTAGAACAAAAATAAGGTAAGGAAATCAGCATTAACCAATTAAGGGGTAATCACAAGGTCACAAAATCCAATCACATAAAGGAGTTCGGAATAGACTCCTTTAATTAAGGGTAATTGACCAAACGGTAATAAAAGGGATTCAATTAAGGCAAGAAGTCCAAATCAAACCAAATAAGGGAGTCGGAATAGACTCCTTTAATTAAGAGCAATTGATCAAACGGTAATAACAGAAGTCTAATTACGGAAAGAATCGCAATCGTACCATGTAAAAGAATTAGTAAGAATCCACAATTATACAGGTAATCAAATAAGGCAAGGATGACCAATTAAGGTCGTAAACAAGGAAACAAACAAGAATTATGCACACGAATCTCTACTAGAGCAAATCAATCAGCCAAACTTTCAAAAATAATATTGATTTCTAGAACGAAATATCAACTTCCATAAATAGGACAAATGGAAGTAAAACTTCGCAGAAACATAGAAATTAGTCGGAAACACATATTCTAGCCCTAGTAGAGATTAATTAGGGCGAAAACCACAGAATAATGGATTCGACAAAGAAAACAAATGTTTAAGTCCAAGAAATAGAGCAAGGTAACACAGAAAGTACCCAGAATCGAAGTGAAGGTTAGAAAAATCAGAGTATCACACAAAATCAACTAGGTTTAAGTATTTTGTTTTTGCACAAATCAGTCACAAAGACGAAAATAATTAATCAAACACTTTAGGAGTCGAACAACCTTTGAAAAACAACTGGGATAGACCTTAGTTTTAGGGAAAAGAAGGAATAATCAATTAAACCAGATATTTTCAGAGAAAAACATGTAATAATGCTCGATTCATCTCAGATCTATACAGATCTAGAAAGGATCAAAGGTAATAGACTAGGATTTTCAGAAACGTAATAGAGATGAGGGAATAGGTCAAGAGACCACAGATTCGTAACAAAATAAGAGGAAATATCTACTCACAGTCGAGAAAATAGCCTGAGGTAGGCTAATAAGCAAAGTATCAAACCAGAACCGCTTGGGTTCCTTGAGATCCTCTCAAGGATCTGAGAAGTCAAAGAGCCATAGTGCGTAGAAGGTCAGGACTGGCCGGAGAAGCCATGGAAACATCACATGATTGAGATATACGTCAGTGACGACGTTTTAGAACTAGAGTTAGGTCGAGAGAGTTGAGAGAAGGGGGAGTAGTGACGGCGGGTGAGAGGAGAGAAATGAGAGGGTTTGGGGGGGAGGGGTCTATTAGGTTTAATTATGGAAGGGAAAATGTGGACCGTTGATAAATAATTTATAAAAAATATTTTATAAAATACTTAACAGATTATAAAATAATTTTCATGCATAAAAATGTTTTAAAATAATTACTCAACATTTTAAAAATACAATGAGCCTTTTTTGGTAAAATAACGCAATAATGTATGCATGGGCTATAATTGTAAAATTATTGCAATTGTAACCAAAAAGTGTAAATCTGGCCATTTGTTACATGATTTGAACTTAATATGATTATAAATAGCAAAATTGAATCAAGAAATGTTTTAGAATCATTTGTGATGCAATTTTGTAATTATTTATATATAAAATAAAATACTAGGGAAAATTAATTAAAAAATATAGAAATTATGGAAAAATACCAATTGATGCTAATGCATAGTTTTAAAGGTATATATGCATTTCAAAAATATTATAGGGAAAAATTGGGTATCAACACCTCACCACTCAAGTCATACCTCCGCAAACCCACCAAATCCCCTTATACACACTTCCCACGTACCACAGTACGTACAAACACCACAATACCCGTCGATCACCACCAATGCAACTCCACCCCTCCTCGTGACGGAGTCACTTTTACCACTCACACAAATCAGCATATACCTATGGAACATACCAGCTTCCATGAGAGATATGTTCCTCCCGTATATGTCATTTCTGAACCTACCTTTGCACCGCCTGTCATAGTCAGAGTGCCTTATCAGATTGAGCAATAAGCCGAGACGGAGAAGGAAGCTAGGCGTAAGGAAGAGGAGTCGGTATCTGAGCAGCTGCGAATCTTGAGAAAACAAATGAAGAATCTCCAAGTCGCCAGGGGAGGTGAAAGCTTGGACTACGAGGACCCGTGTATCCATCCGCATGTGGATATGCCAATAGGGTATAAGCCTCCAAAGTTTGATATCTTCGACGAGACGGGTGATTCTCACGCACATTTGAGGGCATATTGTGACAAGTTAGTCGGAGTGGGAAGGAACGAGAAGCTAAGAATGAAGTTGTTCATAATGAGCCTGACATGAGAAGAACATAACTGGTATAATCGACAAGATCCGCGAAGCTGGAGAACCTGGCAAGATATGGCAGAAGACTTCATGAATTGCTTTTGATTCAACATAGAGATCACTCTCGATAGGTTCGTACTAGTGAACCTTTAGAAAAAGCCATCCAAGTCATTCACAGAATATACACACGGTAGAGGTCAGAAGCTGCCAAGGCACAGCCTCCGTTGGACGACAATGAATTAACCATGTATTTCATCAGGGCCTAGGAAGGGGTATACTTTGAAAAATGATGGGTGTGATGGGAAAAAAAATTCCCAGAGCTGGTCAAGATGGGAGATTTCTTAGAAGAAGGTATAAAATATGATAAAGTACAATCCATGGCTGCATTGCAAGCAACCAGCAAGGCAATCCAATCAGGGTTAATCAGTAGTGGAAAGAAGAAGAAAGAAGATGTCTCAGCGGTCGTCCCTTACTATCAACCCAACCCACATCACGCAAACACTTCCTACCCCAAACAACCATTCACCACTACCCGCTTACGCACAAGTCTATAACACTTAGCCATATTACCACGGCCAACCTCAATTCAACCCTCCTCGAGCCCACAGCAACCCGAATCCACAACGACCATATGCTACTGTACAAATAATAAAATCGACCTATTTTAGGTTCCGAAATAATAATCATATCGCGGTATCCATAAAGTCAACTCATGGTCAAACTTATGAAATTTCTAAACTTTTAAATTGCCAACTTTTGATAAAAAGAGCCAAATCACCCTAAGCACCTCCAAATATGAATCCAGACAAATGCCTAAGTCCAAAATCACCATATGAATCTATTGGAATCATAAAATATGAATCTCAGGTCGCTTACTCAAAAATCAAACCTTAGTCAACTCTTCTAACTTAGCGTCCAAATTGAGAAGTTCTCTTCCGAATCAATCCCGAACTTTTCGAAAATCAAAAGTCAACCATGCGCGCAAGTCATAATACTTCATATGAATATACTCAAGACCTCAAACCACCAAACGAAATCACCAATGCTCAAAATGACTGGTCAGACCGTTATAGCGACACAATAGCTTTGGGGCCAAGAATGTGCAAAGAGCAAAAGACTGATGGATTTGGTAATGAATTTTTATTCTTCTTCCTATTTCTCTTACTGGTTATGAATTTTAGTATCGTAGATATCAGGGAGAATATATGAAGGTACGACAATACAGCCTAATCTGGTCTAAGGAGGAGTAGGATTGTGAAAGTTGTAGCAAAGGGAAAGGAGTTTCACCAGTTTCTTGAGTGAGAAGTAGATGTTGGTGAAAAAACGAAGTTGAGTTCATGTTTGGAGCACATGGTATATGTCAAATATCCCTGGATGATTTTAAAATCTAACAAGATTATTCTAGTTAAACAAGGCATTTCTCAGAGCAAGAAAAGATCTTTTAAAAATAGAATCAAGAGAAAGCGCTAGAACTGATGTAAGTAAAAACTGTTGCAGCTAGAACTCGATCTGGTACCTTCCTCAGGGTAGTCAACAACTAGAGTCATCTCCCTTTCTCCTTTTAGCTTTAGTCGGTCGAGTAGTTTATTCGAATGTTGTGAACTCATTCCTGCCTTTGTAATACCAGCACATCTTGTGCCATAGAATCGGTTGTGCTCTACCTCTTCCCCTTATCAGAAGATTGCCTTGTGTAGAAGGTTGACTCTAAACTTCAGTCAATTTGTGTAGCTAATTTTCTACTCTATGGTTCGGCGGAATCAATTGTTGGATGAATTTTTAACTATATTTTATTATAATTGATCCATTATTTTGCTGCGTGTTCAGCTATGTATTTATTATAGTTAATTGAAGAGCCTTAGATTAATGGTGCCTATTTGTTATGTATGGCTTAAGAAAGAATACATTCTTAGGTTGTTATTGAACATCGTCAAGAGGTATTTGAGGGATCAATGCTTAGGTTTAAAAGCAAGATTAAAAATAATGAAACTTTGACGTGATCGACGTGAGTTGTTGAAATAGCTTGCTAGAGTAATTTAAAAGAATACATCTAGTATTGCAGTAAGTTAAGAGCTCACGATCCATAGCGAAGAATCCAACGAGATTATAGCTAACGTATCAGAAGTGATCTGACAATTGAGAAAGTCATAATCTTGGGCTAATTCTTGAATTAAACTCTATTTTCATAGGTTAGTTGTCATTGCCTTTACTAGTTTGTTTAAATAAAACAAAATCGAAATCTTGATACTTTGAAAGTTGACTGAACGTGCTTCGTGATGAAATTAAAAAAATTGTAGCTGGACATTAGTTCTTTGTGGGATCTTTAAAGACTCTAAAATCGAGTTATACTTGCCACGATCGCTTAAATTTTTTATCAGGCATAATGGTACGTGAACATAACCTTGTTTAAGAGAATTATTCTTCATCTAGCTAGTTCTATAAATTATTAAGGTCCCCATTAAAGATGAAGGGGAAATAACCAGTCTGTTTCATAATGAAGATATCTGCTTTAAGAAATCAATGATTGTATTTAGATTTATTTTCACATAAAGTTAGAGAATGGAGAAAAATATAGGGCATATGCAGTCATGATAAAGACCAAAATCAATCAATTAAGACACCACGCATTGTCCCCTTTGGAGCTATCTACCATCCTTTTCACTGCCAACTTTCCTTTACCACCTTTTACTCAAATTTTAACGGCTAACCACTTCCCCTATACTTTATACTTCCAAATTGTTATATTATAAATCCAATTTGTGTAAACTGTTTTACATCAATAGTTAACAATTAAGCTTTGATCATAGCGTCATTAGTTGTGCGGGTATATTCATTGGAAATTGTGTCATGAAACTTATTCTTTGAATGTTTGTATTGCAAAAACTTGGTAACTCACAACTAGATAATAGTGAGCATAAAGATAAGCTAAACCTACAAGATATCAAGAGCTAAAATAACACTTGATAAGTATAACTTGAACTTTCAAATTTTGGGCAAGAGGAGTAGAATAAACAATAATAAAAAAAATAACTCATGAAACTAGATATTTAACTTCCAGAAATTCAATATCTGTGGGATATAACATTTGCTAATTTGAAAACTTAATTATTAAAAAAATTAGTTTCACCACTTGGCAATAACCTAATTCTTAAATTAAGCTAAATAGCTGCTAACCTAATTGCTTAACTAAAATGAGCCGACTGATGCATAATATATGTGTAATTCGTATATAATATCTGTACAATTTATGTATATCATTTGAAAAAAAAAGTAAAAAGTAAACTCAACCACCAATTATTTGTGTAAAGATTTCAAAGTTTAATTGCAAACCCACTTCTATTTTTGTTGAGTTCCTCACAGGTGTCTGCAAGAACGCAAGAAAGCTGAAGGGGCATGTTTTATGGACTTCCCACCAAACTCCAGGAAAAGTAATTAGCTTTTCAAATAGAAAGTGTGACAGATTATTTAATCACATGATCAAATATAAACCCATATGTGTACTTCATCTTCTTCTCTCTCTTTTTAATCCATGTTACTACGAAAAGGTTACTTGTAGAAATTTATAAAAAGAAATTAAAGAATTAGAGATATTTTTCTTCTTTGAAATAGGTTTCTATTTTCTTGTATCAGATATATAGCTTGGACGGTTCTCGGAAACAAGAGAAAACCTAATATAGAAAGACATCAGTTATTTTCACTACTAGAAAACTCTGAAAAACTGTCCACGAATATCGATCAATTTCGGTTGAAAATATTGAAAACCAACCGACTTTAATCTGTCAAAATAAGGTTGGTCGGTAAAACAAAGCGACCACCTTCGGTCGTAATTTCTGACCGAATCGGTCGGTATGTTCAACCAAGGGTTGACTAATTTATCTGACACGATTTCATGAAAAATTCAATATAGTTCATCGAAGTCGGTCGGTATTTTGTAAAATAACTTTTTTTTTATAAGAACGGCCGATGTTGGTCGATAAATTAATTTTATATATTTTTAAAAATCTTAAGATATCGACTAATTTCGGTCGTAATTTTTAAAATATAATAAGTTAGAAGAGGTAAATTCCAACCGATTTCGGTCGGTATTTCATAATACCTGCAGATTGCATATTGCAATTACCGACCAAAATCGGTTGGTAATTATGAATTTTTGGGTTTTTAATATGAAATTCCCGGCCGAATTCGGTCGGTAGCGAACGGTTTTCTTGGGAAAAAAGGACCTAGTAAAATACGATTGCTTTCAAACTACACCACCTGCCAATAATAACTAATAAACAACCTATTATGACAACATTACATTGTTGTCATTCAACCACAATTCAACCATAACAACGCCAACCACAATAATTAATCAACAAGAATACAAACTTTCAATAACAAAATAATATCAACATGCAAACATCATTCAAAACAATTCCAACAAAATATTCACAAGTTTAAGTCTTTGTTTAGCAATACACACCATTCAAGGAGTGTTTTGTACTGCATCATCTTCACTATTAGAAGCTTTATCGTCGGCACGGTCCGAAGGTTTGCGATGAGAAGGAGTAGCATCAGCGGAAGACTAATGAGATCGAGCAATTGGAAAAGCCCCACTAACAAGAAGATTGGCCAGCTGACCTTGAAGGCTATTAAATTGTCGATCTCTATTTTCCGCTCTAGTCATCAATTGTTCAAGCTCCACTGACAGTTGCGCGATCTTCTTCTCCATAGCCAAGATAGTCGACTAATCAAGTACCTCGCCCTGCGCAGAAGTCCCTATACCTTGTAATCCAGCCTTGTAGCACCGAAATGATCTCTCTGGAGGATCATATGCTATCTCCTTTTTAGGACCATCGACAACATCCAATCAAAGCCTCAGCTTCTTTGTCTGGAATAGAAGGTGGATCACCCTGATCATTTGTTGGCAGACTCTGACGGTACTCGTCCAGGGTAGTCTTATAGCGACTCTTTATCTAGAAGATAGATATAGTAAGTCGATAATATTATAAAAATAAATTTTAATTTATGGTAGTTATGGAACTTACATAGGTAGTCTTTTCCCGGTTCTCGACCCATCTACTTGGATCCGTCAGGACCTTCTTCTTTCGGATGTGAGTCTTCATGAAAAACTTATTGTGAGTGAGCTTTCTCCCATATTTTTTTCCTACAAATAAAATAAAACTTGCTAACTAAATTGACATGAATATAGTTCAAAATAATAGATTTTAATGCTTTGAGGAATTACCAGTTATCACCTCGCGGTCCTCATGCTCCTTGTACCCACAGAGTGCAAGGAGCCACTCTTCTCAGATACTTAGGTTTTCTTCCCCTTTTCACTCTTTTCTCTAACTTCTCAATGGCCCACTGCCTCTATAGATCCACCTACAAATGCAGTAGAACCCATGAAGGCTTCTTGTTCTTTTTCTGAGCATCACAGAAGTCATCAACTATTTTCTTACGGCATTTGTACTCAAAATTTGTAACAATTACACTATTATGACAGTCCTCTCATGCATAGTTAGTCTGTATATCAAGTTTCTATCTTTAGATGAAAATATTATTAATATAACGCTTAATTGGACAAAAATTATATTAAAACCTTAAATTTGTTGTACGAGCTCCGGTGGAAAATCACTCCAAGTCGCAAAGGATGCATCATACGACTGGCCAATAGCTTCAGTGACTATTTTTGTAGTCTACTGACTAGGTATGAACCTGTAATATAGTAATTATAACAAATAAAAAAGACGATAGCTATTATAATGTAGGGGGAAATATAAGCAATAAATAAATCTTACCTATTGCCCTCGGGCCTGATGATCATCCTATGATAACGATCATACCGCAATGCATCTGGATCATCATCCTCTTGTCATCTGAAGCCGTAAAAGGGGAGGCAACTGGCTCAGAGCTACTATCCTGAAGGAAAAGTCTTGAAAAGCTAGGAGACACACTCCGTGGAGAGGGAGACAGGGTCACTGATGGAGATGGTTATGATCTAGACCCCTGTTGCGATCTAAGGTGCTACGATCTTGACCCCCTATTGTGATCCAGATGGCTATAATATAGAGTGTTGCGATCCAGATGGCGGTGAAGAAAATGGAGTAGATAACAGGCGTATCATTACATGGCCATGTGACTGTTGACCCGATGTAGCAATGAAAGTATATGCATGATTATGTGGAGAAACCGGGGTATAGCTCTATGGTGGAAGATGGTAAGAATATTGATGGGATGGTGAATGGGAGGTAGCCGGATGCATATATGAATGTGGTGGAAAAGATGTGTGCATAGAAGATTGTTGTCGGCCATCTGCAGTGGAGGAATGCAAGTGTGGTTTGGAGGGAAGCGAGGGTGTATTACTATCCTTAGAATCCATCAGCCTCCTATCCTTCTTGGACCTACCTCGACTCGCGTCAGCCATCTGAATAAATTAAAGAAAATGTTAGAATTGAGAATATAAATCTATTTAAGTCGAGAGTGCTTGAAAAAACTAACATGCTAGTCGTCTTCGACATATTCTTCCTCTTCACTTATTTAATTTATCGAGCATGTGAGTGCCTTAGTATAATCTAGTCATTTATACTTAGATGCTCTAGTGTATGACGCGCTTGGATGTTTTATTCTCGATCACCTAATCAGTAATATGCTCGAATACTTGATGTCACACCCCTTTTTCTCGCAAAATTGGGTTTCGACGTGTGACAACTCTTTTAAACGGGTATTAAAAGAGGAGAGTCGCAGCCTAACTATTTTTAAGGTGTATTAGGGCACATATTTGCAAATGACTCTAATTTAACTAGTCAAAGCCACCAAAGATCGGGTAAGGGCTCAAATTACCTCAAAGAGAAGGTGTTAGGCACTCCTCGAGGTCCACAATTATGGGTCCGGCCGAACTTAAATTATGTGAATTAGTCTACGTGATCAAGTAAGCAAAGAGAATACAATAATCTAAGAATTTTATTACAAAAATATTAATACGAATATAGAGGTACAACTGTTTTAAATAATACTTCGCAACTTCCTTAGGGTAGGGAGTTACTCATATTATTCAGCGGGCACAGACTATCATCTCTTGCAATCCGATTACTATGCTAAAGTTGTTTACCTAAATGTCACGACCCAAATTTCCCACCGTCGGGCCCGTGATGGCGCCTAACTTTGAACCCTCTAGGCAAGCCAATGTTACCGGTTATTTTATCTTGTTCCTTTATTCTTAACAGTTTACCAGATATTATAATAAAATCAATGGAAAATAAAAATGCGGGATAACAGGATTTAACGGCCTGATTAAATACTAATACGAAATCCAAAGCCAAAGTACTCCCAGAACAAGTGTAACAATTTCACGAACTGTCTACGAATACTACAAATAGTGGTATGAACAAAAATAAATATACATCTGTCTCAGAAGTAAATAAGAACAAAACAAAAGCAGGATAAAAGGGGACGCCAAGGCCTGTGGACGTCTTGTCACGACCCCAAATCCTAACAGGTCGTGATGGCGCCTATCGTGGAATTAGGCTAGCCA